>JAECUM010093265.1:0-102716 GCA_016617855.1 Megalonaias nervosa
CATCTGAAATTTTAACAGAATTTCTTAAAAATTCAACAAGCAATGTTCTTCTATGTTTCGGTCATAATAAGCAGTTTATATAAATAATCAAAGTTTGTTATTTGCTGGTAGATACTGACATTAAATAAACTTTAGTAGTAATACTCATACCTTAATGTACTAAAAAGAATAACGCAGTCTGACAGTGACTGACCCATTGGTAAAAATGTGAAAATGACACTGCACTAGTAATATCATTGCCTTAGCAAGTCAACCTTGTCTTAAAAAGAATGTCTTGTAGAAAACTATGCTACTAAACCTATAGAGTACATTTTTCATGATGCTACTAAAATATGAAACAAATCATATCACATATATTGCACCCATGTTAGTTTCTTGGCATGTAATGAAATTTAAAATAAATCATTATTTCAGTGAAGTGAATATCTTTTCCAGTCCATCCATATGTATATAAACATATGGGATCTATTCCCACCTCCATTTAAAAAAAAGGTGATTTTTCTAAATACAGAGGGATTTAATGAATACATAATTTGTTATAATAAGTGTAGTACTTGCAAATATGATGCACGAATATAACACATTCTGTTATTTTTCTGTGTATTTTTTAGAAATTAGCATGTGTCCTGCAATCATGCATTGTAAGATAGACCTTGTGTATGGGTTATATACATTGTAATGTTCTCGAACTCCACCGCGTGAGGTAGAAATATTAAACTTGGACAAATGTTAGACCTATGAGTATAGATGCTACTAACACTTTTAGAAATTTGACTTCACCCATGGGGGAAGATTTCAACTGGGTGCAGGTGATTTTTTTTTTTTTTTTTTTTAAATCGTAACTCCAGAGTTGTTTACTGTGCTCACTTCATTCATTTAAAACCAAATTTGTGTCCATTTTTTTGTGAGATCCACTGCTCCTTGCAACATATAATCATGACAATGCACAAAAGCTGACTGAAATACAAACATGCAAAAATACATTAAAGATTCGTTCATGATGCCTGCCATATGCTTTATTTGGCTACAGCAGTAATTTTTGGAGTACAGGAAGGACTGTTTGAACTTCTAATTAAATGTTTTATTTTCAGTGACTAAATTTATTTGAGAAGTAGGTTGGGGGACCTTGTTCATGTTATTATTACTGAATCGATATGAAACTTTACCATATGTACACAGGGAGCCATCTGAGACCTAAACATAGTCCAGAGAATTTACTAATGTGTAATTAATTAATGACCCATATCACATGACAGTCATGGCAGAAATGCAGTAAGTTCACAAAAATTGGAATTATTATGATACATCTTTCTAGTATAAGCTAGGACTGTATAAAAAGTGAATTAACTAAGTTGTACCATTTTTTCTCTCGCTGTTGTTGTAAACAGACATATGAATAGGCACCCAATTGGTCAATTATGTTCTTGCTTGTTATTATAGCCAGGCAAACACAGTTTCAAAATTCTTTTTTTATACCCCCTGCAAAGCTTGTGATATACTGTAGTCATATTGTCTCTCCATCACACTATTGATTACTTGACATCTCCTGAACACTATGAGACATCATCATGAAACTTTGTACGCTTCTGTATTACAAGTTTATGTCATAAAACATCATCATGAAACTTTGTATGTTTCTGTATTATGAGTTTATGTCACAAGATATCATGAAACTTTGTATGTTTCTGTATTACGAGTTCACGTCATGACATATCATCATGAAACTTTGAATGTTTCTGTATTACAAATTTATGTCATGAAATATCATTGTGCAACTTTGTATTTTTCTGTATTATGAGTTCATGTCATGAAATACCATTGTGTAACTTTGTATTTTTCGGTATTACAAGTTCATGTCACATATATGAATGGGCATTTTCAGATTTTTACTTTACAGCAAAGCTATTCCAGAATCCTAGTTTACTCAAAGATCTAGTTAAGGACAGGGTTGTAAAACTGGATGGTTACAGCTACATGTTTAGGTGTTTACAGCTCATTCTTCAGAACCTTTATATTTATATGGTTTTCTATATCTTATACTTTTTTTGTTTTGAAAATATGGTGCTGGTCTACCATTTTCAAAACCTTAAAGAGAGCTCTGGGTGTTTTCCCATTAACGACTATTAAAACGATCAAGTATATAACTAACCAACCTGGTGCCTGTTCACTACCACACTATTCAGCTAATCCTCCTTTAATACAAAACTATAAGAACATCACTGCTTTATCCATCATTGTTGCAAGTTATACTCACATGTGTTTATTGCTATCAGATAATGTAAGAGACAAAAAGAAAAGGAAACAATAACAGGAAGATCTGCTCACCTTGTATTGCTCCTGGGATCTCTCTTAGCAACAGAACCTCATCCACAACATACTGTGTAACATCAGTCTTGTTCAACAGATCCTCACGGGACACAGGGATCAGAAAATCAAATTTTGTTGATACCATTTTATTAGTACTATACCTGAAAAGCACAAAAATAGTTTAATGATGAA
Source organism: Megalonaias nervosa (assembly GCA_016617855.1). NCBI lineage: Eukaryota > Metazoa > Mollusca > Bivalvia > Unionida > Unionidae > Megalonaias > Megalonaias nervosa. The sequence goes on from JAECUM010093265.1 coordinate 2,500, forward strand.
GTTTGATGCCACACTTCTTCTTTAGTTAGCATGTTCATCACAAATGATTAGTGGCACATAGTTTCAAGCTAAATGTTCAAGTTTTCAGGTGCCAGCTTGGACTAAAATGGCAAAGTCCAAGTCCTCTTTAAGCAGCGACTGATCATGGGGGTGGAGCTCCAAAACAAATAAAGTTTAGGTTTACTTTCATGTTTTACAGCACAGTAACAGCTAACATTATTTAGTGCCAAGGATGGAGTAATGTGCTTTGCCCAAGGACACATAACGGTTAGCTGATCCAAGCTAATCCATTGGTATGATCCAAACCTGTATGTTTTTAGTCATGTGTCAAAAAAACTAACCAAACCATCGTATCTCCTCAAATAAGGTACAGTTTTATTTTGGTCTTTTATGTGCTATGTAATATGGTCAAGTGTCGAGATATTCAGAAACTCAAGTAAACACTAGAACATAAATACAATATAACCAAGGGATAGATATTCAAGCATTTATTAAAGCCAATAATTAGCCAATTCTATAATAAATGAAAATACTACTTAGAATTTACCATAGCTGGCATTGATTGCAAAAGCAAATAGCTATGCATTGTGCAGATGTAAGGGGTTTTATAGTTTTATTTTATTAATTAAGGTTTAAATATCTTTTGCCATCTAAGGGCTATCATTAATGGATATCCCACTGCATTAACTAATCAGCATATCTTCTATATAACATCCAGAATTCTGCCACTGGAAGGCCTAGAGGCTTCCCTTACAGCTATCTCATTAGAAAAACACATTACCCAGCAAACTGAGACAACTTACAAAGATTTAAAGTCAAAGCCCAACTGAACAAATAGCTTTTGATGTTAGAGTAGAGCCTGTCTTGAAAGACCACCCCTTCTGCCAAAAACTAATGGTCTCTCAAGACAGGTGGTCTCTCATAACAGTTCACAACATTATATTATCAATAAATCAGTGCATGGTGATACTGGTCACTCAAAACAGGTGGTCTTTCAAGACAGGTTTTACTGTACTGGTTTAAACAGAGTATGTTTGACATACTATATCTGTATTGTACTTCACTATAAGGCAGTACACTCCTATTATGATGAGAGATTTCTGTACATCTTTTGCTACTTTTCAACACTCATTTCCAAAATGTTTTAGAATTGGGATGACAGATTTGTGTGCATGAAACAACCATTAACAGCTTCAATGTTTGCATAAATAAATGACTTAGTTTAGTTTGCTGCCATGGTAACAAAATCAGTAATTAAACTTGCATGTGGCTGTCAGCTATGCAAGAACAACCAACACCAATTAAGTTACATATCTGCACAACCTTAAGAGGACTGTTTACAAGGATTTTTCTATTCTTTTCTAAATGTATGTATGATTTTCATATCAAAATGTAGCATTGCTAAAAGAAAGCAAAAGTTCATGAGAATTGGATGTAGCACACCTTACATAACACTGTACATTAGGTTGATTTACTGATAATGCTGAGAAAAAATATTGTTTAAACATTATTTACTTTTGAAATACATCCAGCTGTACTATTGGTATTTCCATCATGTATATGTATGGATCAGCTGGAAACAACATTACAATGATCATAGGGATGTTTTACTGACATTTACAGATATATTCAGCAAAGCGAGGTAATACAAACTGAATCCTGTCATAATAAATTGAGCGAGGTATGGCATACACATTAAAATAGCTCTCTGCTGATCAGTAAGATGGCAGAATGATTCAGTTTCTAATTACTTTGTTTAAATGGCATAATTTAGATTATTGTAAATTGTGTACAGGTTTAGACATTTTGGTAGATGCTGCAGCCTTACAACTATTAATATCATGAAATCCTCAAATACAATATTTTATCACCAAATGTTTGCCCTTTTCTTCTGAATCAAAATCCATTTCAGACAATAGGTAAAAAATACAATATCATGTCAAACTGTGATAAATTATTATATTACCTCAGTTTTAAAACATGTAATCACTAGCTGAATTTCAAACAAGTGCTGTTTAACTTTTATATTTCCCAAAAAATGTAAATCTCCTGAGATGTCCTTATATCATTCTCAAGATCACGTTATACTACCCTCACAAGACCATTATCCATTCATTACCTTAATACTGTATCACTAGCAGTTCAAACAAGACTACACTTAGAATAAATGACACTAATGTATTTACTCACTAGTTTAACTTTTCAAAACACATATTGATGATGTTTTTGCATATGTTTCTGGCAACTTAATTTCAGGTCATATAAACATGCCATTTACAGGGTGCCAAAATTTTTAAATGACGAATAAGCTAAGCAAATAATAACTCAACACCTTCAACAGTCGTTTTAATAGTTGTTGGCAATAAACGATAAAGTCAACCATGATACTTTTGATAGGTTGTGAATATTTGGATTGACTAAAAATTTTGACAAAGTGGCTGTCAGCAGGCTTGCTGATGAAGTTTTGTACTAGTGAATAACAGCATCAGCTCTGCTACAACCTGTATGCTTGAGCCAGCTTACACTGATCGGGTGGATTCACACTAATAGAGTGGATTCAGACCCTTTTTTTTTGTATGTTGCTTTTATTGTTATGAATTTGGTAGTTTTTAGAACCTGAGGCAAGTACCTCTACAGAATACCTACACACAAAACTTCTTCCGTTCGTATAATGTGCTGGAATGTTATAATAAAAACTAAAGCTTAAAATAGGTTTAACTGACTAAAAATTAAAGTTTAACTAACTTAGCTTGAAAATGTAAGTCATTCTTGTACAGAATACCATCATCTAATATAATGAGAGCATCCTCCCTCCTTCCCTCTGCCACCCCCACCCTCTTTAAGCCCAGGGTGTTAGGAAAGCCAGTATTGTATGATAAACTAAATGCAATTTGTAAAGAGTTATCAGTTTCTTATTTTTCTGCCTTTTAGAATTTGGATCAGATATATGTGATTATATTCAAATTTTTTGAATTTCCAACCTTTCCGATTCACTGTTTGAAATATCCGCCTTTTTAGCGAACTGACCAATCAAGCCCTGATGCTCTTTTTTTGCGAATCAGGAGCTAACACAAATGCTATCATAAAATATATAGTTATATTATTTTAACTGTATGTATGTTTCTTTAGTGAAATATATATATTATTATTCAGATTCTGATGAATTAGATTTTCTGTAGATTGTTCTGAGTCATTTTCAACAAATGTATTTCATGGCTGTTTTTACTGTGAAATCAACGGAAATGAATTTATAGCCTCGAAACCAAAGTATTTTCATAAAGAAATCATGCCGTCGTGGGAAAAATGACCGACTTTAGCAACTTCATTTTTATAGTTTTCTTTGTTTTATCAATATTTTCGTACCTTGTTTTTAATATTTATATTTTATCATTTTTATTTGTACTCGGTATCGCGTTATTTGTATCGTATCAGGGCTATATGCGTAGAATTCTTACTGGAACTGGGAAACAAGATCGCAGAAATGGTTTGAGCCAACACAGAATCGAGAAAATGTCAGGCCGCAGAACAACTATTGGAGGACATCCATTGTCCCCTAAACTACATAAGATCCACAATACCTACCCCGTTTCTCCAAATACATCGTCAAGAACTCCTTTGACCCCTCTTCACAAATCACCCTGGTCCAACTCCTCCGTTTTGAACGATCACTTTAATGACACCTCCATGATTATTAAGAAACGGTCAACATGGACCTTGGGAAAGACAAACGCTTCATTTCTGCACAATGAGTCAAATGGGTCACCGTGGTCCAACAGTGTGAATCAGTCACCGTGGTCCAACAGTGTGAATCAGTCAAACCTGATTAACGATAAAAGTGATGTTGCTTCTTCCTCCTTGCCAGCATTTCTACCCATGATAAAAAGAGCACTGGGACTGGAACGCCTCCCAGAACCTAATTACAGGTACTTTTATCAATCTTTGATAAGTTTAACTACAGGGAAACCCATTCTAACATGATGATCAGGGTCCACAGAGTGTCTTGTTGTGCAGTGTATAATGCAGTATAGAGACAGAATGGTTAAATGAAATGCTGCATGAGTGTCCAAAAGATTATAAAAGAAGGGGGTGGGTGCAAAACTGAGAGCTTCATTGATGAATATTGGATGAGAAATGATGGAAATGGTGATTACATATCTTAATATTTTCTTTTCTGTAATGATTCATGATCAGTTATATACATGTAAAATAAAATTGGTAACTGAAACAAATGAATAGTTAAAGTACATGTATATCTCCAACTGATTTAATTACATCCAAAACAATGAATCCATAATAACTCCATTGAAAATGCATAATGAATCATAATTTTTAATTGTCACAGTTTGTTAAGATTAAGTTTGTTAAAACTAAGAATAACAGAAGGAAAGATTTCATTTTAGAATGCAGATGTGTGTTTCTAAGTGGCGTCCACATATAAATTTAGACATAGATTTGGTTTTAGTACTGTTCTGTTGATTCTGTTTAAACATGAATACTTTATTCCATTGCTAATAAACTTGCAAATCTTACAAAACAATATATGCCAAAGTCTGTTCTGTTTTTGCTTAATTCTGAAAAAATTGTACAGACATATCAACCACATACACAAACTTTGCATGTGATATTTTCCAACCATATCTTATATCCATATCCATATGGAGAGATGATGTCACACCTGCCAAGCTTACCATTTTACTTTAAAGCTTTTTTAAATGACACTTAAATTATGGACTTTTGCAGTCAATTCAACGAAAATACAATAGTTGCAGTTATATCTGCATTTTAGTTTGTGTTTCATCCAGATAATGTGTTTTTATATTAGATTCAGTGGTCAGGAAATTGGACTAACTTTAAATGGGTATCTCAGATACTTAAATCTGCTTATGCCATGCTTGGAAAATAACAACTGGCAAGGGCACGACTACATTTATTGAACATCATATTGTGTCAGTTTTGAGTATTGTTCATGGCAAGAGATGATGGCCACTACCATGTGAATTAATAAAACAATGATTTAATAGAAATCTAGCAAAAAAATTGATGATCTCCCTGGGGTCTGAACAAGTTTCTGAAAGTGGACATTATAGCCGAAGTGTACCTTGCAAAATTTTTATTTCAGCATAATGTTATCTTCATCAGACTGCACTTCTAAACCTTTCTAACATATATTCCAAGTTAAAATAAGCAGTACATTTTTTCTTCTGCCTTAGAATTGGTCCAACTTCGGGAAAAGTATTGACTGCCTTACTGACCAGGTCTTTGTAGGGTTGGTATGTCAGGATATTTCTTCCCCTGCCCCTTCCCCCATGAATGCACACATATGCGTACATTTTCCTTTCTAGAATATATCATGTATTTATGAGGAAAATCATGTAGAGACAATTGGCAGAATTAATGAATCACTTTGGTAACTTTAAATGGTCATCATCATTGCATCAAGCCAAAATTTGATTGCGGGTTCTTTTGCCACAAGAGAATTTACAAGGGGAGAAAAGGCAATCATGAACATCACATCAGTTCCTATTCTCAGAGTGGATTAACATTTTTGGTATATAGTGTTTTAATACATTTACAGGTTATTGTCTTTGTTTTCTTGTATCCAGTAAATTGGGTTTGATTTAATTTTTTTAATAAAGCGTTCAATGTCTCCAACACATGAGTCACAGCTTATTATAGTCGCAGTTTTATTAAGTGAAATATTTCCCCTTGTTCACATCATTTTGGATGTTGACAGTTGGGTCTTCATGCTTAATACCATAGTAGTGATATTTCACAATTAAATTCCTAAACCAGTCAAAGTGATTTAACTCATGAGCACCATATTTAATTTTGCAGTTTTAGTGACAAGATTGCTTAAAGCATTATTGAGGAAAAAATATAGGCTGTCATTCATATTTTCAGGTAAGATTATATGAATAGGTATATATTATTTTGGTAATATATTCTTTTGTCAGACAGTGTTTACTTTGTGAAACAATATAAATATTGGAATTGAGTTGTGTCCAGTGAGACTTTCCACCAAGGGCAGTACATGTACACAACACCTTTAATAGGTATACAAATAAAAAAAAAATCAAAAGCCAACAATGCAACCAAAATTCCATATTTGTTATATAAAAAAATCTGTGAAACATTACAATACAAATGTTGATTGGCAAGAAAGGGTATAATGCAGCAAGGTTATTATAAACATTATACATGTACGTGCTGGACTTAATACTTAATCTTGATAAAAAATATATTAACTTTCTAGACATTATTTTGAAGAGAGAAAAGAAATTCTTTTTTAATGTTTGAATGTTTGGGGTAATGACAGTAGATTAAAAATTTTCAGCTATTTTTGAAACAGCTGATGTCTTTCAAAAATAACAAGCTCATAACAAATAACAGTAACAGTCTATCGGTATATTTAAAGTTAAGGTTCACAAACAGAAAATTTCACCACACCATCTTACCTTTGAAATTTAACTTTATAAATATATCTCCACATTATATCTTTCATGGACTTTGAAGTCATCATGTGTCCGTATCCAGATACTTAAAATCTGACTTTGTCCATTTTTGTCACTTAAAATTTAGTCAGAAGTGCAGACATCAACTTGAAAGTCACTTGGTATTGTAATGTAGTTTGACACTGACTGGAGCAAACCATGAAAGTTGTAGGAGTGGAGATATTTGCACTTATAATGAAACATGCTTCTGTTTTTTTGCTACCACTCCGGTGGCCTACTGGTTAGAGCATCACCATGGATGCGGAGGTCGCAAGTTCAGACCCCGGCTGAGTCATGCCATTGACTTATAAAAAATGGTACTAACAGCTGCCTCGCCAGACACTCGGCATTAAGAGGTTAGTGTTAGGACTGGTCGGCCTGGTGTCAGAATAATTTGACTGGGTGGGGCATCATGCTACATATCTGCAGCATGATACCCCAGTGCTAGACATCACTATAAACTACCACACTGCAGACATCATAGCGATATGACTGAAAAATTGTTAAAGCTACATTAAAAATCCAAATCACTCACTCACTCACTGTTTTTTTGCTTTGCTGTAATGCTTAGTCATTGTTATCAGCATTTGTTTCAATCAATATAAGGCTTATTTATTTTTTAAAAAAATGTTCCTCTGTCTTTTTGAGAATGTCTTGACTTTTGTTGGAGATTGTGCTTTACCCATGAAAGAATGACTTGACTGTTTTGTTTACCCATGAAATTAAATGGTTTCTACCAAACTTGGTTGAGTCCATTTTCTGCTTGTTGCTGTGTTCATCTCGTGTGCATTACATGGTCAATACCCCTATATGAGTTTCATTCAAAGTATTTTTCAAGCCTAATTACAAATTTCCTCTTAGAAATTCCCAGTGTCCAATTTTGGCATTTTATTGTCTACAAAAAATCAGAGCCATAAAATATGTCCAGCTGGTATATTTTAAAAATATGCTCCCAGTATTTCATAAGTTGGTGTTTGGGTTTATTAGCAAGAAATTAACTATTTGGATTGAGATGAAATGTCCCTGAAAATATTTTTGAAACTGCTTCTTTGTGCATATTATTGGTGGAATTACTGTACGGATACAGTGAGATCAGTTGATTGGTACCCAGCCAGTAGTTATTTACACTATTCATTTGCCAGTTTTATTATATGTACCATTATATGATTCCCTACCCCAAAAATTTAATTGTATTTGTTGGGTTTTTATTTTTAACATTGAAATAACAGTTGTCATGTCACTATAAGGTCTGCAGTGTGGCAGTTTATAATGAAGTCTAGCACTCGGGTGTCATGCTGCAGACATGTAGCATCATGTCCCACCCAGTCACATTATCCTGACACCAGGCCGACCAGTCCTAACACTAACCTCTTAATGCTGAGTATCATTTATTTAGTTCTTGGTATAACTTGGCTGGGGTTTGAACCCGTGACCTCCTGCATCTAAGGCAGATGCTCTATCCACTTATGCCACTGGAGTGGCATTTAAAGAGAAAATAGAGTACATATTGTACCTTTATTTCAGGGAACACACATACATGTAGACACATGTGAGTAATTTATTAATAATATTGTTCTTTTAGTATTGTCTGCTATGTACAGCTGGAGTCGGAATTCTGTCAAAAATGTTATGAAATCACAACACTTGTTACTAAAGTAAAAATGTATACAAATCAATAATTAATTTTAAAACTACAATCTTTTTGTCGGCTGTTTTCCAATAAACGTAAGAGTATGAGGCAGAAAAAAGGTCAAGGCATCTTTAAAATTACATTATCAATTTTTATGAACCATTATATTTTGGGACCTTGATATATAACAATTATTTAATACCCCTTGAAGTAATTGAAATAATCACATTTGTATTAGTTCAGAATCCTATAGAATTCTTCCAATAAGAGAGTTATGACTCACATTTTTATTTGATTCCCCAGTTTGTTTCAAAAGATGATGGGTACAGGCCCTGATCCAATGAACTTCATAAATGCATGTACCAGCTGGATGCCATGGATGATCTTCAGATTGCTAAATTCAGTCATTACATAAATTTACTGAGTTAATTTTTTTTCCTATTATTCTGAGTAAGTTATTTTTTTCCTTAGTTCTCCCAGAAGACAGGCAATTGTCCCGATCCCCAATACAGGACTTTCGCCAGGTGTGTATCCAAACTTTCGCACCAGAAAACAGGAGAGACTTTCCCTGTCTGAAAGGAACACATCCATGTATAGGAAAACAAACACAGTGAAGATAGCCCCTCCAGATCCTAGCAGGACTCTTAGCCCATAGTGAGTATTACCTTATTGTGAAAAGAATTACACTGTGAAAGGAAAATAAAGCTACTTTATATGTCAGAAAGGGCTTTGCTGCCATTACATGAAATCAGTGACTTGTTGCCTTACCAATGAATGGCAAAATATATATGTATGTGTGTATATATGTATGTATGGCTTTTAAAGCAGCACAATCATGGCTATATATTGCAGCATGCATTTTGACATCCTCAGAAAGGCATGCAAAGCAAAGATAAAGGCAAAAAGCCTTAAATACAAAATCAGATTTTTAATATAAACCTAACTCTATATAAAATTCTAAGACCTCAGCATATTCATAATCACAGGTGAGAAAATTTTCCCGCAGTAGTAGTTGTTTCTTACGACATACAAGAGGGCACACAAGGTCTATTCTTGCTACCCAGACTCAGAGGTATACATGATCCTGATGACTTCCACAGGTGAGACACTTCATTCATGGAAAACTTGTTTTCTAAGTAGCCATTTTTTGTTTTATGTTATATTCATGACAGTTTGGAATATACTTAAAATATTTGAATTATTTATCAAAACTTATCCTCTTACATATTGGAATGTTTTCTGTCAAACAGACAAATATAGCAAACAAGTACACTTTGCAGTCACAGTTTCCAGACATTTGCAAGTGATGGGAAGTCATTCACTCAGGGCTGGGCCAGTATTGTCCATTGAAAGAGTAGCCATCACTGATTACAGGTCTTTTTTGATAAAGTAGTCTAATTTTTGTTAGTGATCAGAAAAGCTGTACCAATTAATCAGCCATACTCATCGGGCCGATTATTGGAACATTCGGTATAACTGGTACAGTGTGACCCCGCTATAACACGGTAGTTGGGAGCCAAAGAACCCGACCATGTTATGAACCGAACTGTGTTATAAGCAACCATGTATAGTACCAACAAATTTGCAGGGTTATGTGGGGGGGGGGGTAATAAAAGCAGGTGCAAAAACGTGTGCTTCATTGGCACAGTTACCATTTTAAATCAATGTATATTAAATGACAAAAACACCTGCAGTGATAACAGATTGCATATATAATATATTACTTTATTCAGAGAACCACGCATTGGTGCATACACGTGTATAGTTTATATATACATATCTAATCTATAGCATGAATAGAGTATCAACACCGTGTACTCACCCGTGAATCTCATCATATACATTGAATCCACAATACAGATATTTCCAACGAAAATATCTGCACACATATTTAAAATATTCAGTAATTTTGTCACAGATTGGTATGCGACTGAATTCAATGGGAAAAAATAAATAGCAAATAGTATGCAACGAATGATGAAACAGTACATCCGAAGGTTAAATAACGGTGTCTGTATAAATTTCATACTGCTAAATTTTCTCATCCATGATTTGTAATACTTTATTATTCTTTGAAAAACTCTGTAATTTTCAGCTGCTTTCTGACTACAGCAATAAACAAGGGGGTTATATTTGTAGGGAATGGACGACATTATTCACTGGTCAACTGATTGCATAAAACAATACTGCCAGGCCACATGCACATGTTGGCGGCTTGCGTTTGTTTGATGTTTTATAAATTGTTGACCCATAATTTGAACAAGTTTAGCCCGGCAATTGACTTTGATGATGAGCAATGTACTTAAATTAATTGATTTATAAATTCAGGTGAGAATCTTTTATCAACCGCCGCATTGTTTGTTGCTTAGTTGTGAATGCAGTTTATAGAACATGTCAGATATTGTTTGAGCAACAATTGTATAGGGAATGCATTGAAGACAAACACAAAGTAGACTTGATGGCTTCATTGCTCATGGACCAGTAATAATAACATTAACACTTATGAGCTGTCATCTTTCAACAATAAACAAAGATCAAAGTTCTCAAAAGGCCCAGCCATGGGTTCAGATACTCATATTTCCGATGTTTATTTTGGCACAAAACTGTAAGAAATTTGTTAAATTTAAAATTTTAGGAGCCACGCCACGATCGTTTTATATTAGAATCCATACGTGATTTCCTCCCCAAAATGATAATAAACTTTCTACACGTTATTTTTTGCACTTTTAAGAAGAAATGTTTTCTGTGTACGACAATAATACATGTATATGATATTTCGGGAGCCACGCCACAAATGTCTTATATTCAGATTTATAAGCAATCTCTTTTCCAAAATGATAACAAAACTTTATGTAATTTACTTTTTGTACTTAAAATTTTTTTTTTGTTTACGAGAAAAATACCGGTAATAAGGTAAATGAAATTTCGGGAGCCATGCCACGACCGTGTTATATCCGAATTTGTGTTATAGCGGAGTCACACTGTATCAGCAGAAATAATCAGTGCCATTGTAAACAAATTTCCAAAATATAAGTTCAGTCATAACGTTCATCTTGACATGGCTTGAATTTTAAATCAGAATTAAATAGTGGAAATTAAGGAATAAACATTTGATTTGGGGGTTAATTGAAAGACAGTATATTCTTAAAAGTAAATACTTTTTAACACACTTGCTGTAAACTACCGCTGATTGTCTGCACACAACAAATTATCAATACCATTCATGCACTCATCCCAATCACAGCAGCCAAGCAGCCAATGAGGCCTCGTGTGGCTGTTGAACTTCCAACACACACATTAGCAGATAGCTAGGCAGATTAAATAGCTAGCGAAATTTCCAACTGCTTCGAAACTATGACTCACTATAGTTAATCTGTTCTTTAGCCAGTCCAGCAATGCTGCTAATCAACGAATAGCGGTCGCACACTGAAGCAGCTGAACACTGACATACAAATATTATGCAGCATTGATATTGGCATGCCAGTGCCAGCGACGTTACCCCTGGATACCCCAGCTACTGAGCTGCTTCAGCGCATGACTCGCAGCGTGGTGCATGCATCCATCCAGCCACATGGACAACTTAGTAGTAACTTACTTGATTTAAAACATTGTTTCAAGAGCGCGAATCAATTGGATTATTAATATTGACTAGCGATTGTACAATATTAAATATAATACCAAGCATAATGTCAAACTCAAAACACTCAAGCTTAGTCTGGAATTACTTCAAAGTAAATGCAGTCGACGAGTCCAAAGCAAATTGCACACATTGCAAAGCATGCATTTCCAGAGGTGGAAAGGATTCTCAAAACTATATGACATCAAATCTTGTCCAGCACTTGCGCTGCAAGCACATCATCGAACATGGCCTGTTTCTAGCAGATAAAAAAAGAAAAGGATGCTGCGCAGTTAACCTCAGCAGCTGCAGCAACTCGTACTCTGACTATTGGCACCATGATGGACCGGAAGCAGCCATTTGCATTTGACAACCCGAGAGCTATTAGTTGGCACAAAGCTATTGCAGAGTTCATGGCAGTAGATGTGCAACTATTTTCCGTTGTTGAAGACATTGGATTTTGACGTCTGATGACCAAGGCAGAACTGCGCTATAAAATTCCAAGTCAGAAGTACTTTTCCACATCTTTGATACCTGACATCCATAAGATGATACAAAGCAAGGTGCGTGATTTAGTTTCTGCCCAATCTGACCTTACTTTGACCTCTGATGCGTGGTCAGACTTGTCCATCAGCGTAGTCTTGTTGAGTCTTATGGCACACTGGTTGACGGAAGATTTTCAGCAGAAACAGGTGATTTTAGCAGCAATGCCTCATGGTGAATCACACACAGGAGAATATTTGGTGAGCAAACTGGACAAATTATGCGAGGAATACAACATTCCCCAAACTTATATCCATGTTCTTCTGCGTGACAGAGGTGCAAACATGGTTAAAAGCAATGCGTCTGGCTGAAATCAACAGCATCAGCTGTTTTGCACACATGCTGCAGCTTGTTGTCAGTGATGGCATTCTGTCGCAACGAGCTCTCAAAAACGTTTTGGTTATCTCACAATCCATAGTCCGCAAGTTCTGGCACTCCATCCTGGCACAACAGCAGCTCAAAGAGCAACAGGATAAATTTGGCATTGCCCATAAGAAACTCGTCCAGGATGTCCAGACATGCTGGAATTCTACATACAGTATGTTGGTTTCATTATAAAAACAAGCTTTGGGTGCTTACGCAATTCACTATGACCTGCCTAGTCTAACAGCCAAACAGTGGGTCTTGATTAACAATATTGTGGACACGTTAGGCCCATTCACGGACATTACCAAGGAAGTTAGTGGTAGCCAAACATCAGTATCTGTCATTCTTCCTATGCTGAAAATGCTCCGAATGTTGCTGGCTCGAGAGCATGAAGCGAGTCAAGGTATTCAGACAATGTGCTATGATATGTTGACGTCACTGAACACACGCTTTGCTGACATTGCCAACAACAAGAAGCTTGTCTTGGCCACCATCTTGGATCCACAATTCAAACATTGCCTATTCAGCGAAGAATTACTTGTGACCAGAGCCAAAGAATGGCTTAGAGCAGAATGCATCATAGTTGCGTGAGATGACAAGCAGGAGGAACCCCTGACCAAAAAAAGAAAAACTGAAACAAACGCCACTGGACCATCAACGTCACATCAGTGGGATTTGTTTTCTGTGGCCTGTGACAAACCTGTCAGTACCGTCAACAAAACAACCCAAGTGGATGACGCCATTGACGCAATGCTTAAATTGTATCTGGCCAGCCCTCTGTTGCCACGAGAAGAAGACATATACGGCTGGTGGAACGCTCACAGGTTTCAGTTCCCCTGCTTGGCAAAAATTAGCTAGATGCTATTTGTCTGCACCAGCTTCAAGTGTTCCTAGTGAGCAGCTGTTTAGTGGTGCAGGCCAGATTTTTTGGATCGTCGTGGATCGTTACTTGGCAAGAAGGGAGAAATGTTGCTGTTGCTTAAATACAACCTACCTCAACTAGGCTTTCAGTATTAGCTGCAGCCAGCGTACAGTGACATCTAACATTAGTCTTAAAGCATGCATATTATTAATTTTAATTATTATTGGGCTATCATTATTAACATTTTTTAGTCATTTATAGAAATCTAGTAATGGCGACCAGCATCATTGAACGTAAGTTAAAAGACTACCTTAACCCTTTAGCTACTACAGCTGTTGCGCAGTTTCACTATTGCTGAGTGCTATCATATCAGTTACTGAGACTACTGAGGCTGGTTGCTGGGCTGAATACTAGAGCATCATCATGGCTGACTACAGAAACTGACAATAAAAACATGGTTACATTTATATTCATTATTTCATTAGTTTTTGCTGGATTTCAGTGAAATAAAAAACAGCTTACCTTGTATAGTGTCTGTTATTCATATATTTCCACTTTATATACTCCTACATCCCATCATACAAGAAATCCCAGTCATGTAAAGCTGTTTTGAATCTCACAAAATAAATCCAACATTTACATTGCAGGTCTTGCTTTTGGTCCACCATTTTCTTGGCATAATCGTTTGTTTCTTTCACAAGCTTTTCCACCAGACATTCAGGAAAAAACTTGAGAAAAAAATCTTTCTCATTGACCCGTGGTCCAAGCTGGATTGTTGAACTAACATAAGAATCAAAATCATTGATCTCGAACACGGCGAGGTCATCACTCCATTGTGCAAGTGGGACTATGTTCTCCTCATCATCCGATTCAAAATCACTTACATCTGGTGTTGAAATGGGACTAATATCAATATCTGATCCATTTTCTAAGAATGATCCATTAAACTCTTTGATATTGCTTGCACTGAACCCTTCAAAGTCACTCATATCTGAATCGGAATCCATCTTTGTTTATCTCAACTACACGTGTTTCGTAACTTGTGGGAAAGCCCTTCCAGTGTGTCTAAATTTAACCTCTCAGCTTTCAAACTTGTATCAAAATGTTGAGTAAACAGTCCTCTCATTGGTTATGATAATCAAAAATATGTAAACTTCGTACTTTCAACCAATCAACGTTTAGATAACATAGCCGTTATGTCTGCATGGATGCGACACTGGGGTTTCAAGTACTGCTGAATTATACCCACATAAGCGACACTGGGGTAGTAAACGAGGTTTATCGACACTGCATATATGCGTCAGTGGGGTTCAGGAGCTATTTACAGGTGAAGCTTAGATGCGGTAGTCGTAGCTAAAGGGTTAATACATTTTTGTTCATTTATATCTTGAATTGGCAAACCATAAGTTTTATCAGTGTTTTAAAGTTTTTCAAGTTTTATGTTTGTGTGATCGTTGTTTTCTATAAATAGCAATATACTTGTCCGGTTTCTGTTTGTTTTTGTATAGAAGTTCAAATTCACTTGCCACATAAACAACCTTGTTATAACTCACACTGCAAAATACCTGCTTGCATTAAACTAATAGGTTTATGTTTCTAAACCAGTCATTGGTATAAAACAAATAATAATGAAATCATCGGTATCGGCAATTTTAATAATCGGCTATACGCGGTATCGGCATAACCTGCAAAAAGTGACATTGGTACAGTTTTAGTGATCAGTCAGTTATAGAATAATGCCATATCTTTTTATTATGAAAATAATTCCTTTCCCCAAAATCAATAGAAATGAGAGGTGTCCAAAATTGGATTTAGTCACTGTAACAGTTTGATGCTGAAGCTTGACTGCATTGAGAATGAATGTAGTTGCCTACTAGGAATTCAGTATTATGGCTGATTCTGGATTTCATTGTTTGTAACATTTAATTTGGATTTGTGGACAACATGTCTTCTGCCCTATAAAATTAATGGTGAATTTTTATGTCACTATAGTGAACCTCCTTTTTTTTTCCTAAAAGTGTCAAAACTTGGTTCATTTGCCATGTACAACAGGAAGGTGTTATCAGCATAATTCTACATAATTCATGGGGGCCCTGAGTGGCCGAGTGGTCTAAAGCGCTGTCCGTTACGGATCACTGCCATCTCACCTCTGTCTGCGTTGGTTCGAGTCTAAGATTCGGCGAATGTGGATATGTGAGAAAGCTTGCCAGTAGCTTCTCGTGGGTCAGTGGTTCTTTCCGGGGATTTCCCGGTTTCTTCCTCCACCATTAATACTGGCCGCCATGTATAGCCTATCGTGTGCTGAAAAATGGCGTTAAGCCCCACAACAACAACAACAACAACATAATTCATGTACAAGAAGATTTCGAATGGGTATGAAGTGCGTTTAAACTGTTTGGGACATCCAACATTATCTAAAAGTGCCATAAATTAGGCATAGCTTAAATTGTGAGTGCTGCTGTGTGACTTGCCACGATGTGATGTGTACATGGAGATGGCTCCCACTGCAGCCTGAATCGTTAGCACAGCTGAGTGACTTCCCATAATACTGTGGAGATCACTCATTCTGCTCCTGAAATCATGAGTACGGCAGAGTGACTTCCCTTGGTACAGTGGAGATTACTCATGCTGCACCTGAAATCATGAATGCCGCTGGGTGTCTTCCCATGATACAGTGGAGATCACTCATGTTGCAGCTGAAATCATGAGTGCAACGGAGTGACTTCCCATAATACTGTGGTGATCGCTCATGGACACATGGTACTAATGGTATGGAAAAATGGGAACCAGCCCGGAAATGGGTGAACATAAAATAGAGAATATATTGGTTTGGCTGGCCAGGATTGGTTAATAATGTAAGTTATGTTTTAGGAAAAAGAATCTTTTGAGAGCTTATCCTAGTTGTAAGTTTAAAAAAATAGAGACATTGTTTTATTGATGAAATTTCAGTCCTTTAACAGTCTTGAGTTTGGAACACTCATTGCTAAAATTAGCACCTGACTTTTTGGTGCGGAATTGAAAGCACATGTTTCAAACACATGCAGGCCCAGAAAATGCCGCGGCTCATATCCTTTCCTCTACACAGAAGCTGACATTCAGGTTTCATCTTTACTGATAAATATAGGTTTGATCATGAGCATTCAGAAATTTTAAGTTACTGAATTTTTAATATCATGGTGTTTTCATAGGTTTACTATGGGAACTGAATTAATACCGTGATTCCCTCATGCTGCAGCTGAAATCATGAGTGCAGCTGAGTGTCTTCCTATGATACTGTGGAGATTACTCATGCTACAACTGAATTCATGAGTTCAGCTAAGTGGCTTATTGTGATGTTATGTGTATTCTGTGCACTTTTTAACATATTATATAATTATGTTTAATTATTATCCAGTTTAGTACATTTTTGGGTTTGTTTGAAATATTTAATTGTTTTTAACTAGTCAAGTAATTAATTAAATTTAATTATTGTTGTGATTACTCCTTTTGTTTATCCTAATTTTTGGATTGGTTTGTAACTAGTCATTAATGAATTACGTTTAATTGTCCATTTTTGTACCAATTTTTTTGTTATCTGAAATTTTTTGGATTGGTTTTTAACTAGTCATATAATACTGCGTCAGAGTACATCCACTGAGGATATCAGTTGATAGCATGATGATATTTGTGTGCACCGTGGCAATTCCTGGCCAGTACATAAGAAATTATATCACATTGTATGGGTATATCGCCTGATTTCTTTTCATTTTATCCGCTTTTGTACCAGTGTATTGTTTTAACGTGTTGTACATCCATTTCCAATTTGATTTTTGCACAATTATAACTGAAGTTGTCCACCATCTGCAGTTGCCAGACTTTGAGAATGGCTTGCACCAGATGTTAGGAAGAACCCTATTAATTACAGGGTTTTAAAAAGTCCAAGGTTAAGGTCACAGTGTCTGAAGAAAGGAAATTTGTCTCGAATAAATTTGGTTTTCTACCATCTTATGTTTATCAGACTTTGTCAGTGCCTTATAATTCTCGTAAGGAAGAAGCCAGAAGAAAGGCAATGGTCTCAGCAGAATAAATTAGTTCTCTTACAGTTACTAGCCACTTTGTAAGGAAGAAGTCTATCCTATTCAGGGTAAAAAAGTCAAGGTTCAAAGTCACTGTGACTGAAAGAAGCAAATGGTTTCCATAGACTGATATTAGTTCTACATCACAAACCATGACCAAACTTTGTGGAAAGGAATAAGCATATCAATTTGGGAAGTCAGAAGTCAAGGCCAAAGAAAGAAGAAAAGTAGTTTATGCACAGAATTTTTCAATTATTTAACACATACCTTAGCCAAAATTGGTGGAGGGCTTCATTGTGACTCAAAGTAAAATTTGCTTTGCACAATATATTTTGTTTTCAGGTATGTTTCTAGACCAAACTTTGTAAATGACTTACACTTAGGGTATTAAGGTCATAGGTCACAGTAATCATAATTCTGATAAGAAAATAATGGTTTGTGCACTTAAAGTTTAATTTAGGACTGCATAACTTGACCAAAAGTCAGATAAGATCCACTGATCAATAGGCCAGTGTCAACTATTCCCTTTTTGTGCCACCAACATCTTTGACTGTGTATGGCACTCTTGTTAACTAGTGATATTATGCATTGTTAAAGAGTATGGATCATGATTAACCTAATTCATCAGATTCAAGTTCTTCAGCTGTTTTGTTTCCAAAACTCAACTTTGATTTCACTACAAACTTTGCAGCAGTATTTTTCAGAACGTTTATCATGAGAGGTTTGATAAAAAAGGAAACTCTTGCCATCTGAATGTTTCAAACATCTCCCCGGAGAGGATAGATAAATGGGTTTGTACTGTATAGTTTATTATTTATATTTTTCAGTTTGTTACGGTTGAAAGCTGATTCATCAATAACTGAAAAATCCACTCCAGATACAAGAGCTGTTGTCACTGCTTTAAAGGAAAGAAGGTAAGTTCATGGCAGTCAGCACAACGTACTTTTCTTTCATCTTTTTTTTCTTCACTTTTATAGCACAACATGTTTCTTATAACTTATAAAATGCGCTGTCATTGGCTCAGATATCAGCTTAATATGGTCTTTGAGAATGCAGTAAAGTATCCTTAACATTGATAGCAATTATAAGTGAAGCTAATTTGTTTAGCTTTGTGTGGTATTTGTGAAACTTATGATATTTAATGTTTGAAGAATAGGGATTACTGTATGTACACGCTTATAAGTTGAGTCCAACTGCAAACTGCACAGACGCAAATCTGCCATCGTCTAATGCAGGTCCATGCAGTTTGTTAGGAGTAATCAGTAGAACAAACAACATTACAGCAGATCAGGCTCTTTGTTGTTTGCAGTTGACTGATCTTACAAACTATATGATTCATTTTAGCTCACTTTTATGAAGTAGAGAAGTACTACTTGTGATATTGGCATCAGCATCCACACATAAATGGATATATCATCACTGCATCTCCTTTCTTTCTAGGTCCTAGGTACTAGTTTTGTGAGAGTTTCATTGCACCTACCAACAAGAATGGGGGTTAAATTTGTACATGTACATTATTTGTTGATTTTTTTTTTTCTTCATATTTGCAATCAGTTCAGATGTTTTGCACCATGTGTACACAATGTTTTATGTGAAATCATGAACCTTGGTAGGTGGATGCCTCCAGATGAGTGTACTTCATCCTCATCACAGAAGTTGGTCATTGTGACCATTAATTTATGCTTGACTTTGGGTGCATTTTGTTTTTTTTTTAACTTTATTCTCAGGCTTTATCTATGCAAAATTATTAAATTTAATGATTGTTTGAATTTCTGTTAGTACCACACCCTTACAATGATAGAAAATCACTGTGCCCTACATTTCACATTTCGCTGGCTCAGGTTAAGAGTTTGCATTTAGGTCATGATCATGTACATTTTTGGGAAACATTGTGCATACTTTTCTTCCTAGAATCATGAAAGATAGTGAGGGTATGCATCTTGATGAGCACTGTCCCTCACTTCAGTAGTAGGTCACTGTAGCCCAGAATTCACACTTGCTTTGGATGTTGTGTTTGATGATCATTTCTCAGGAACTCTTCATGCATAGAGCTGATGATGATATGCATATCTATTAGTAATATACCCATCCAACAAAATAATATATTGTGACCTATATTTCATCTTTTACTGACTTTGTTCAGGTTTTTGTTTGAACACTCTATTGCGTAATTTACTACTTAGAATCATGAAACTATGCGAGGGAATGCATATTGATAAGTACTACAACTTTTTTGCAAAAGGAGGTCACTATGACCAACACTTCATACATCAGTGGCTTTGTTGAGATTTTTTGGTCAGAGTTCATTTATTGTACTGTTGATGTTCAAATCATGAAACTTGATAATTGGATGTATCTTTGTTAGTACTACACTCTTGCTATCAAAGAAAGTCACTATGACTTTCAATTTATGCTCATGTTCAAATAGATTCTTCCATACAGTACACTGCCTAATCTCCTCAGAAGGTAGGTATGTGAGAAAGCTGTCAGTAGCTTCCCATGGGTCGGTGGTTCTTTACAATATTTTCCTGGGTTCTCCTTCCACCAGTTTTTAGTTGAGTGATCCTGCTCCTCCTGGGTACCTTGGGTAGAGGTAGGATACACAGCACTACTTCTACCTGTTCTCCCAATCTTAATGTATCAGGTTGTTATTGTCTTATGGGTTTAACACCATTTCTTGGTGCAAGATGGGCTAGACATGGCAGCCAGTATAACTGGTGGAGGAAGAACCCAGAAAAAAAACCATGTATTCTTTTAGTAAATTATATTTCTCCAATAATACTTACCTGATCACATTGCAAAAAACCCTCACACCCTTTCCCGCAATATGAGTATCATGTTAGAGGTCTCAAGTTAAAACTGGTTATATGTGGTATACCAGTGGCCAACTACCACGTATATAGGAGAGTTAATCTTTGAGTTATTTCCTTTGTTGTGTAGCTGGAGAGACATTTACTAGCCTTTTAAGGTAGGGCTGGATTCAAAGGTAGAAGAGAATTTTCCTAATGTTAACATGATCAGGTAATTATTATTAGAGAAACATAATTTACAAAACAACATTTCTGTTCATTGATTTTTGCAGTGAATACTCAGTTTTCCAGCATTGTATATGTTTAATCTTTGTGGAATCAAACTACAGCATGGTTTTTTACAGTTTCTTTGTCATTGTAAATGGTAGTGTTTACTCTTCAGGACATGGTTATTTTAGCTGAATATTTAAATATTTATTGCAGAAATTAATAATAATTCCTAGTGTTTTAGTAACCATTTTCCAGTAAACTTATTTAGGACATGTGCATGTACATTTCATTTGTACACTACTTGGGAAATAAATGCAGCACTGTTTTTGCTGAAAATGTCATCCTTTTACAATTTTTATCAGTGATCCACCATGTACTCTCAGTTGGTGGCCAAGCTAATCATAATTAGTAAGACATTTAGTTCTAAGCCATTGAAATGATGTTATCTTGATTCTTTGGCAGCAAGCACATTATATCCAGTCTGAAGTGAACTGTAATGATCTTTTGTCTTTATTTTTGGTGGGGGGCTTTTTTATGTACCCTACTAGAGCCATGTAGGGAACTTCCATGTGCCAAAGATTAAAAAATAAGGGTCACTGGTGCAAGGGCATAGCTTGGATTGAACCACCACCCACCCACCCGCTCGGTAACCACGTAAACACTTCTTTGACATGAAAAAGTCATCATTTATACAACCAACATTGGCATCAGGGTCGTAACTTGGAAGAAACTGTTCATAGCCCCACCCTTCAAGTTTATTCAGTTCGTTGATGGTCTGTCCTTACCCTGCACAAACGCACACACTGACATCACTCATCCCCCCCCCCACACTGATCATAACTTGAAAACCATTGAGATCCACACACTATAACCTTACAGACACTTTATTGACCTGAAAAGGCCAACATATTTGTACAGCTGAGACTGGCATCTGGGTCTCGATACTCGCTAGGAACTTGTGGTTGCATCCAAACTTAGAAAATGCACCTAGTTCCTCCCTAAAAATATGCATACATTTCCTTGGCATGAAGTCACTTACAGTAAGTAAAAGAAAGGTGTTATGAGGCTGACAAAGCAGAGACATATTATTCCATGGAACCATTATTACTGTTTGGTCTACATGGATAAATGGTCATTTGTGTCAAAAATATACCAACCTTTACATTCAGATCAAGCATTATTTTGTAGTTTAAGTTGTCAAAAAGTTAGGTTGTTTTGACGATAAATCAGACCTTTCACTGGACAAATTTTATGACTTTGATACCACATTGCACTTCAAGGCCACATTGACCCTGTGGTCAAAGATCAGGTGTTATATAATAGTTTCCCGATAAAAACAGTCATTAAATATTTGTTATGTTTTCCCCCTGTCAGAAGTGCAGGAAATGAGGAATAATGAACACAGATTGTGTATATAAACTGTGTGTTCTGTTCTCAGGAAAAGGTCGATGAATGCTCAAGAGGAGACAACCCTAGATGTACCAGTTCACCATGCCAAGAGAAGGTTGGTTTAGCATGAATTTACAACTTTAACTGTACTTAATAAAGTATTTGATTTATTTTTTTATTTTTTTAAAAGCCCAAGAGGTAGTTGTATTGTTCAAACAAGTTAACTGACACAATATTTTTTATGATTTCACTGAAATATATTGGATCAGAATAGTCGACAACAGCAGGGATTTAAAAAGTCACATGCATACATGCCACCCATTACACTTTTGGTATAATCATTATGCCTTTTTCCACCAAATTACATCATATGCTCACCTGTATAGGGATTACACTCTTTTTAAAAATAAAATTAAAATGTGTGTGTGATTTGGATTTTTAATATAGCTTTAACAATTTTTCAATCAAATCGCTATGATGTCTGCAGTGTGGCAGTTTATAACAATGTCCAGCACTGAGGCATCATGCCGCAGGCATGTAGCATCATGTCCCACCCAGTCACATTATTCTGACACCATTCTGATCAGTTGTAACACTAACCTCTTAATGCTGAGCGCCAAGCCAGGCAGCAGCTAGTACCATTTTTATAAGTCTTTGGTATGACTCGTGAAACCTGCGACCCCCTGCATCTGAGGCAGATGATCTTGCCACTTATGCCACTGGAGCAGTAAAATAAAAATGAAGATAAAGCAATAAAAAGTTGTTTTTGTCATTTTTATTATCATCTTTTTAATTCCACTCATAAATTTGAGAATATTCTTAAAAAGTTGACTGCTGCATAAGAATAGCATAAGAGTTTCTGTATTTGCTATTGATAGTAACTGTATATGACCCATTTCCAAGAAAACGGGGGTTTCTTCAAATGTGAATGGATGGCTCCAGTGGCCTATTGGTTAGAGTGTCCGCTAAATCAAAGCTAAAGTTGTTCTTTTGATGTACAGTTATAATGATTATATACATCTGAGTGTCTTTCTATCTTTGAATTCAGTCATTGTAAATATAGACACAGTTAAATGATCAATTGATCAACATATTTTCCCATTCAGCAGCCAGTTGAAATAAGACCAGTAAGTCTTTGAACTTGCTGCCCAGCTGTTGCATAATGTTTAACACTACATGTGTGCCTGTGACTTTAATATTTATGCATAAATATATACATTGTAACAGTGTTATTACAGAATGGTGACAATTCTTGGTCAATTTTAATTTTCTCTACATAAAAAGGGGAGGGGTGTAATTAAAGTGGGAGTGTTAATTATGGAATAGACAGTATGTACGGCACATTAGCACAATCCTGGCTATATAGTGCCTAGTATGTTTAGATACCCCAAAAAGGCATATATA
This sequence comes from Megalonaias nervosa, assembly GCA_016617855.1. Lineage (NCBI taxonomy): Eukaryota > Metazoa > Mollusca > Bivalvia > Unionida > Unionidae > Megalonaias > Megalonaias nervosa. The sequence continues at coordinate 25,876 of JAECUM010093265.1, forward strand.
GAACAAAATTAACAACAGAATTTGGGAAAAATGCTTAAAATACTGAGTCAAATTTATATATTATATATAAACTGTTTTAAAACCTTTGGACCTTGAACATCAAGGAAGGCAGGGTGAAATCCTTAAAATATTTATCTCTTACAATACGCTGTAGAGCATTTGGGGCCTATTCTGCCTTCTCGATTCTTCCATGGATGATTTCAACCAAATTATCAGTGATGCTTCATCACAACAATCGCTTGCAGAGTTAACGACTGAGCACATTGGGCACATATTTTTTGGGAGTTTTCTTAGAAGAGGCATTGATGTTGCACAGCTTTGTGTACCATGTAAGGTTTCACATTATTCAGATTTCCTCAAATTTAAGACCTTTCACCTCGCTGAACTCTGTCACTTTAGAACTTTCAATATTTTCTTTTGTAGGCGTCAAGAGAGTCAGCATTCGAATGCATCAACCTCATCCCTATCATCTCTCCATGAGGCCTTACCAGACCTTTCACAGCACAACTATAACATCCCTCGACTTGAAACATCAACTCTGAAACGACCATCACGACCCAGCCAGGAGCAGAATGAAGATTATGAGAGTGAATTAAGTGTTAAAAGACCAAGGCAACAAACCAGAAACAATGCAGTCTGGAGTTCACTCAGCTCAAGTAGAAAAATGGTGCAGAGGAGAGAGGTGAGTTATGTTGTCAACAGACTTTTGCTTTGATTTGAATTCATATCTAAAGAAAATCTGAAGATTATTTATTGTGAGTGTGTGTGTGTATCTATATATATATATTTAAAGCTGGACACCTGGACACCTTCATTTACTTTTCTGAGTTATGGATTTTACTTGGAGTTTAGGGGGTTGCTGAATTTCAGCCATATTCCCAATTTTTCCTAAGGTTGGAAATTCCTTGTTTCATTCTTGCATTTGTAATTAAAAAAATGGGAAAGAACCAATACAAAGCTGAAAAATTACTACATGTATTTTTTGGGAAAAGAGAAACATTTTACAGTGCTTTAATAACCACAACCCCCACTCCCATTTGGTCATTATAAGAGTACATCAAAAGAACAACTTTAACTTTCCTTAATGTGCTCTAATAAATGTCCACCCACCCTCATTTTGGAAAATGTAATGCCAGTGGGGGTGTTAATTTGGAAATATATAGTATTTGATAATAGGAATATATGGTTTGGTCGCAAATTTTCATGAATCGTGCTTGCTTTATTTCCAGAAAGTGTAGAAATTACCAATTTTCCATCTCTTCAGTGTTTCTCTTATGGACCACCATTTCTGTTGGTTGAAGAGTTATGGTAGCCAAAGAATGTTGAATTCGGTTGAACTATTAAGTGTTTTTATTGAAAAGAATGTCTAATCGTATTTGGCTGAATGTGATGAGACATACTTGGTTCATTAAAAGATTACACCCCTAGTCCAACTGAATTCAGCATTCCTCAGGTAGCTTTGCTCTTCAATGAACTGAAAGGGTAAACAGAGTTTGAAAAATGCAACAACTAGATTGTGTGAGGGTTTATTTTGAGAAGGTAAAAGACATCAGGGTAAGTATCATCCAGATAAAGCGATGGATTAACTGTATCAGCTGTGGGGAGTATTCTTGAAAATTTTGCCCCCAGCTTTCCTGTTGAGGGCTGTTCCAGTAAAACATATATTCCCCCACCTCCCCCGATGGCACTTCAAAAAAATTTCTGTAGGAGGCTGTGTTTCAAACTATTTTGATTCTGACATTGGAAGGTTGATTAGGAAAATTACTTGTTGTGGGTTGTGATAACAAAATGAGAAATCGCTGGTGGGGTTGTCAGAAAAAAAAAAAATATATATATATTTAAAATCGCATCTAACCCTCTCCTAGCAGTCTAACGTAAATAAAAGCATTGGGTCAGAAAATGATGCCAGTACACGCAAGTGCACCTAATTTGTACGAATTAGTGTACTTTTAAAACAGCGATACACATTCCACAAATTACGTCAACGTCGCGGATATAAAACGTGCTTTGCGCAGTATGCAGTTTTCATTTAACTTTAAAAGCATTTTGCGACGTAATTCACGCTGCCAATCACAGTATCGCAGCGTTTGATGCGACAGCCAGATTCAGAAAGGCAAACGTTAAAATAGCTGGATACATCGGTTCGACATGAATGGCTGTTAAACTAAATTTGATTGGTTCATTGAGCCCTGGAACAAGCAATTTATGGAGTTTTAACCTTACTTTCATCATGGAAGTTTTACAAATGCGTGTTTCAAATAAGGGTCACACAGGAAACCAAAATGGCTGAATCACAACAGGGTTTGTCGTCAGACGACGTTTTCAGTCGGCAAATACTGGCTGGTGATACCTATGATGACAATGAATTTCATGTATATCAGTCTTTTGGACATTGGTACGAGTTACTCGTAAGATAAAACATAATTTTGTGCAGCAATAGCTGAAAACATACAGCTGGCTACGTTTTCAAAACATTAAGTCGAGTGAAGAATGTGACAGTGAAGACACCATAGGTCTGTTTAGGTGATAGCAGCAAACAGCAAGTGTATCAATGCTCATTTCCCCATAAGGTTTGTTTTGTTTTAACAAAGCATATTGACATGCTGATTCTAACACTATCATGATGTTACCATATTATCTCTATGGTAAATGTACTCATTTTTTAACCCAAAAATCAATGAAGCTGTGAATTCTGGCATTAAAGTCTGACATTAAATAACATTTAAAGTTGCCATGATAGTAATTTAGGATGCAACTGTTCTAATTTCACCTTTGGTATATTCAGATCTTGAATGTGATGGAGGAACATGGCTCCAAAATAAACACATCAATTTTAGAACCTGTTCATTGACTATGAATCAAGTATATAATCCGAGTCCAACTGAATTGTTAGAAAAAGTTTAATTCTTTTGACAACATCGTAATTAGCTGTCATATATGGAGTAAGCCTATGGTCTTTCTGCCATCCCAACCAAGACCCCACCACAACCACATGACCATGCCCAATGACATCACAGTAATAATCACTATACAACTAGAGATGACATCTCTTTGAGTATTTTGATTTCATTAGAGCCTTAACAGAGTGGAACAGTAAGAAAGAGTGACAGATATTTAAGTGTTAGAGAGATATTTAACAATGGCTATTCTTCCCGCCACCAGTTCCTCCTTGGAGATCAAACACACACAAAATTTAGATTAAATCCTGAAATCCTGGCAGCATCCCTGCAGGGGATGTAACTTGACCATTTTATTTGATTTTATTGGTTTCTGGTTATCCCATGGTATTTCTGTTATTTGACCATTATCTTATGATGTGTCCAGTCAGAATGGTCAGAAAAAGCATACAACCATGGAGAGTTGTTGAAGGACTCAAATTACTACAGATATGAAAGAATGAGAACCATACTATAAATCAGTGAAGATCAAATAGAGTATACATGGTTTGACTGTCCCTGATTGGTTGATAATTAAAGTAAGATTTTAGTAAAAAGAATCTTTTGAGAGCTTGTCCTACTTGTAACTGAAAAAAGTCAGGGACATTGTTTTATTAACATACTTTCCATCCCTTTATAGACTTGAGTTTGGAAGACTCATTACTGAAATTAGCACCTGACTCTGGTGTAGTATTGAAAGCACACATTTCAAATTTGTGTAGATCCAGAAAATGGTGCAGCTGTTATGGTTTTCTTTTCACAAAAGCTGTCATCCTAGATGTGTCTATACTGATACGAATTTGATCATGAGCTCTCGAAATTTTAAGTTATTGAATTTTAATATCATGGTGTTTGTACAGGTTTACAATGGGAACTGAATTAGTACAGCAAGTCTTGAACTCTTGAATTTTGTGCAGAAACATGGAATCCAAGCAGAATACATCCAGAAATGTAGAGGTTTTCTATCTTGGATTTAGTCTCCCCATTGCTTTTCACATTGATATGCATATTCACAAACAATTAGTATAGTAGTAGGAACAGTAAGTGACAAATTTAGATACATATCATAAACATGACAAACAGTATGTGGGGGGGACAAGATCATAAGAACAGGCTGGAATGAAGAAGTATAATAACAACAGTAATGAGTAGAAGTGTGCCTCTTTTTTGATGGGTGCAACATTATTTTCTCAGCTTCAGTAAGAAATTACATCAAAGGGAAGACAATAAAGGATGTACAGTTAACTAAACTACGTGAATTTAGCTACTCAAATCGATTTTAACCTTCTGGTTATATCTGTTCTGGTCTGTTTTTGTCCATCCTGGTGATTATGTCCACTGAATCAGTATGGTTGGAAAAGAATTTGGCAACTTTAAAGACTGAAAAATCTTCTGGCAGATTACGATTCTACACTGTACTTCTGCCTGAGAGATGTGAATAATTTCATTTCTTGGTTTGTTGATTCTGGTTGTTGCTCAGTTCAAATGCTTCATTGAAAAACACTGATGCATTCTCATACTTTGTTACAAATATTTATTTCAGATGCACATCTCCAGATATCGGTGAATATAATTTGAATAAGTTATAACAGTTATGATTGGAACAATGGACATTGTTAGAGAAACTTTAAGTGAGCTAAAATGTAAACTTTTTGGCAGCGTGTGATGCAGGATTGCTCAAGACTTCTCCATCGCATATGCTCACCATGAAAAATCCATTTGTACCAACTGATGATGAATTTTAGGTAACGGTCAGAAAGGCATAATTGACAATACATGTATTCAAAAGGTCTACAAAAAATACTGGAGTCAAAATTTATAAATTCGTACAGCTGTGGCAAACATGATGGATTAGTACCTTTGCTGCTGTTGCCACAGTTGATTAGTTGGTTGATTTAGTTTGGTTATGTTTGTTTGGGGGGGGGGTAACAGTATATTAGGTGGAAGAAGAACCGCAAAAGACCACCAACCCAAATTGGTTGATCTGTGACAAAAACTCCCTCTGTGAGATGTGCAAGTGATCTGTAAAATAAGCATCTTAGTACACTAGGGCACATGGAGCCTCTGTTGATTTGATGTTTATCTCCAACAGCTGAAGTCATTTAGACATAAGATCTCCGGTTTCAGTAAATCATTATAGCCTTTACACCATTTTCAGATCAAGAGAATCTATATATGGCAGCCATTTTTACTGCTGAAGAAAATCCAAGTACTTTTGAGACACCAAACACCACTTATGTAGAACCACTGACCTTCCACTAGTAACAGGCAACATTCTCGTTCATACACTGGAGGCAAGTAATCACATAACAAGCATCTTGTACCACTCTGCCATGGAAGCCCCTCAGATCTGTATCACAAGACAAGCATCTTATACTCTGCCATGAAAGCCCCTCAGACCATAGCTATAGTCTCATATGAAAGACTAGAAGTGGGAGATAGAACCTGTGACAACTGGATTAAAAGTGCAGAATGTTACTGCTAGGCCATCAGTGATGATGATGATGCTGTTGACAATACAGTTAACTGCAGTGACATTGATTTTACGAGTACTCTGGGAAAAAATGATTCCTTGACTTTCATCCAATTTTTAAAATCTAATTTGATATAAAAATGTTTGACTTTCTATATTATTTTTTTTAAACTTTTTTAAACTTTGTTAGTCTTGCAACAAGGCATAAAAATAAGACATCGGTAACTGAAATATGTGTTCTTACAAGAAATGATATAGTGTAAAAGTAGGCAGAAATAATGCGACATAACTTTCACAGGCATTAATGATTTTTTCTGACAAATCATGTATTATAAGTTTACCAAAACATTTATTGAAAAAAATAATACGTGAATTATAGCATCTGACCACACATTTAAAGCAATACAAGATTTAACTATTATTCTAATCAAAAGCAGCATGTCTGAGAACAAAGAAAAATAGCAAAACATAGTGATCACTTTAGTAAACACACAGTTTAGTAAGGATATAAATTCATGATTTCTGAATTAGAATAGAAATCCCCAATATAAAATCTATATTCATGGACATTAAATTAGTAGGTATTAAGGGACTGATCAATGACATCTTCAAATAATAAGCCACCAAGATAATTTGTGATTTTTCATAGTATCAGAGACATACCTGGCTGACAGACAAACAAACAAAAGGACAAAAGATTGATTATAATGAATGAATACAAATAAAAATATGCAGTAGATTATATGATCTATAAGAATTCAGTAGATTACCTCCAGCCAGCTGTCATTTCAATCGCTTCTGTCCCCAACCCAATATTAAAATCGCTTCTACCACCCACTAACCCAAAGCCAGAAATTATGTAAAAAAAAATATGCTTCTGTAGGGGACAGTGTTTTTTGATTAAAACATATCTGATGGTGGATCTTAATTTTTTAAAATTGCTTCTGTTGTGGGTTGGTTGAATTTGAAAGTGCCTTCCCCCCGGGGGGGGTATATGTTTTACTGGAACAGCCCTGATGCTGTTAGTGATGTACAGTTAATCATTAGTAAAACTCCTTTTTGTTCACGTTTGTGCATATTTCAGCAGAAACCGATGCATAATTTCTGAACTGTAAAATGAAGCTTGTGTTAGCTTTTCCATGAGATCAGCTGTTAATTATCTGTCTCTTTACTGTGGACATTAACTAAAGATAATGTACAGTGGACTAGGTAATGCCATGTTTTCAGGGTGTTGCAGTATCTTTTTCACATAGCCAAACATTTCATCCACAAAACTTGAAATTATTTCCCCATTATTATCTGACTTTAGGTAAAATCTGTTACAGTGTCTCTTCTCGAGTCTTCTTATGTTTGTATTATTTTTATTGGATATCCAACAAATACGTTCATGTAATATTTTATGTTGACCACTCCCTGAAACAAAGTGGTTGTTCCTGTTGCAGATTTTGCTGAATCTGCAAGGTATTGAAATGCTGTATTTATTTTTATGTTCCTAATAACTTTTCAAGGTCAAATGATATGACCTTGGGCATGTGTAATCTGGCTTACTTAATTAACATGAAAAGTAATTCAGCTGCACACATGGCATTTTGTTTAGGTAGGAAAATTACAAGTGAAACTGCAAAAAAATTCTGGATTATGGTCAGGGTAGTATACTGGAGTTTAAAGTACAGGTTTTAAAGATAGTAGACACTAGGATTTTGCAAGTTAACTTCATACAGTCATCATTAGGCAGAGCATATACTAAAGTTACTAAATTTTGCCAATGTCTTGCATTTGAGGTCAGTAAGAAACATATCATTTTGAGGTCAAGGTCACTATCTGAAAGAATAAAGATGGTTTGCATGCAACATTACATGAACCAAACTTTGTGGATCACATGATCCTGGATTCAGGATGAAACCTATAAAATTTTGTGGCCTGATGTTAAGGTCCCCGAGACTGAAAGAAAACAATTTTGTTTCCACACCATAATATATTATTAATTATCTGAGACCTCAGCCAAGCTTTGTGGATAGTGTTGCAGCAAGAAATAAAACCTATTGATTTTGAGATGAAAACATATAAAGAGTAAGGTCACTAAGGAAAAAGTAATATAGTTGGTGCACCAGGAATTCAGTTATTTGTATAGAGGAATATTAAATATGGGGAAATAGTACAACTTTTTATTTGCTGTCCTTGTTTTAATGGGTCTCGCATTATGGCGGGTGTTAGCAATGAAATACACTACATTTATTCAGATGATGGGAAAGCAAATGCTGCATTTATCTTTCATTATGGTCATGATAAGGTCAAACCCATCACAACATCTTGTACTTAACTCACATGATATTTAAAATGCTGTACATCCTATATGTATATTTGATTTGTAAATACTAATATATCGTATATGTTCCATACTACAGAAGCCTATGTATGTTCCACACTACAGAAGCCTATGTATGTTCCACACTACAGACGCCTATGTATGTTCCACACTACAGAAGCCTATGATACATATTGTATCTTGATAAATATGTATCAGGACCTTTGTATCTTGATATACATTGTATCAGGACCTCTGTGTCTTGATATATATGTATCAGGACCTTTGTATCTTGATATATATGTATCAGGACCTTTGTATCTTGATATATATTGTATCAGGACCTCTGTATCTTGATACATATTGTATCAGGACCTATGTACCTTGATACATATTGTATCTGGACCTCTGTATCATGATATAGCATTGCAAAAGCAGCAGAGATATGCATTGCCAAAAAAGTGGGGTCTGTATTTATGTCCTATAAGACACTCCTCTCTTCTTCAGATCATAGGCAAGGATCTTGCCAAACGGAAGCTGGATCTGACAGAAGCAATTGACAAAGAAAATACAGAGACCTTATCCAAATTTCAAAGGATGGATACAGTCAAATTGACTCCAGAGATGAGCTTTGCAAAAGAACAGAGGTACTATCTACAGTTGCATTCAGTTTCTTTACATATAAATTTGATGTTGATGTTTTGCTCCAGCTTAAGTAGAAGATTGTCTGATATATGTGTGTCCACATGGAGGTGGCAGTGGCTAATAATTACAGTGGTACACCTCTTCTTTGATAACTCCTGCCCAGATGACATGTAAACCAGTTAAGATATGGGATTAGACATGGACCCCGTTTTAGTTCTCTAGAAAATACCAAAAAAATTGGCCCCTGTTGGTTGAACAGGAAGAAACTTGCAATCAAAACTGTTAAATGAAATTTGGTATATTGCTCAGTTTATTGTCGGAAACAGTGGTTTTTACCCAGAAATTTGAATGAATATCATGAAATGTGTAACTTTTAATAACAATATTTAATGATATTTAAGAAAATAAAGTACCAGTTAAAAAAGGTTTGTCAAATGAAATTCGTGTTTTACTTGTGTCTTTTAAGTTGGTTTTAGTGTAATCATCATAAATGCAGTATTCCCTCTTGTATTAAAATATGAAAAGTGTCAGACTACTGTTGCAGCTATGTCCATGAGCGTTTCTGAGAATTAAGTGCTGTGTTTTTGCTGTCCAATTTGCAGAAGTATTTGCTACAGTCAACCTGCTTTGTGTTAACCATGTTAACTGTGTCTTTTGGAATAAAAATAAATAAATTAAAAGGCATGCAAATCCTGCTTAGATAAGAGCCAGCAGTTCCATTGGTAAGTCAGGTCAACTCATTTCATTTAAGCAAGTGAACACTGCTATTAATGTTATAACGTAGGTATCATAATTAAAGTATCTGATGTTGATCAGTTGTTTATCCTACTAATTTGCAAGTATGATCAAGGGAAGTAAGTGAAAGGAGGAGTACTCTGTGCAAGAAAAGACCTTTATTTCACAGATAGTTCATTTTGGAGAAGCAAGTTCCAAAGAGGGTGAGCAGGGGTGAGCAGACATTTCACTATTACTTGCAATTAAATCATGGCACCAATATTTTACCAACAGAAAAACAATTTAAAAAATGAGTTTCAGTGTTGGCTTTTTGTTGTTATATAAACGAAATGTCCCATGTATTTTCAAAAGTAAATTTTGTTTTTGTTGTGAATCGGCAATAACTCTTGAATATATCCACATTAAAATGCAAAAAGCAGTGACATGATACACAATGTTTTTGCAGGTATGCATGTGATGTGTCTTGAAATCTCTTGGAGTAATGTTTTTAACAATCTTTCAGATGTTATCTTGAAAATAAAGGTAATTTATGCAGAAAAGTGAATGACCCCATTAGAAAAGCATGTTATTGTCAATTATTCTTAATGTGATTATAAAGTAAGTATTAAAAAAAAGACTTGTCTTCGCAATGTCAGTAACGAACTGGAATGGCATGCCTTTCCTAATTTTTCAGCAGCCTGTTGGTAACTCACACACTTGTTTATACTGCAATTTATGTTTTTTAACCCCATTTTGTGTGAGTTGTCAAGGTAGAGGTGTATCTTGGAAGAGTGTTTTCCTATATATATATATATATATATATATATATATATATATATATATATATATATATATGGATGGGGAAGACGTATTTTGTCTTTCTGGAAAGGCTGGATTTACTTGAAGAGAATTCTTAATGTTAATCTGATCGAGTAACATGTTTTACAGTAAAAAAAAATTCTTTCATATAACATGTACCGGCAAATATTACAATTTTAAGGGTAGACAAGACAAATTATTCCTGTTCTGGGATAGGTTAACAGAAGACACATAGTTGGACCTTTCTGGAAATTTGCAAAGCATCATGGGTAAGAACATTTGGAAGAGTGAATTAAGATATCCTTCATTGACATGCTGATACCAGTGTTTATCACATAGTCGGTACACTTTTACTTACAGTGTGTGCAGTTTCATATTTTTTATATTATACATGTGAACATATCACTTTGTGTGATTCTGATTGGTCCAAATAAGCCCATGAAATTATTGTGCAGTATTCTCTTTACTGATTGCCTGCAATCATGGGAAAACTTTTTTAACCACACCTTCTGGAATTTTTTGTTTTCTTTGAAAATTTTCGCCACCATATTTTGATTCGGCTCATGAAAGGGAATTGGGGAAAAAATGGTCTTGTCTGTTTCAATATTGCCAACTTAGCTCCACAGGGTTTGTTATGTCATGTATAACATATCATAACATGAAAAATGGTATAACACCCAAGACAAGAACAGTAACAACAAGTAATACTACCAGTATTGCTTAGATGATAACGAGAGTGGGGATGGATGGGCAGTATATCTGTTTACATCTTCTGTATAATCTAATGTTCCAAATCAAATACCGCAAATATCCGGTCACAAATACATTACAGTAAATATGTATATTTCTGCATCCAGTAATCTTCTTTTCACAAAAATATCACAACAGTGTGATGTGGAATTTCAGCGTAAACACTGTCACTGTGTTGTTTAGCCCAACTCAAACCAGTACTGTGCCCCGTATCACATGATGTGACATAATACACATTGGACATTTTGTGTTGACAAATGTTTTGACGTTTGTAAAATGTTCTGTTTATTTGGATGGACGCTTATTCTTTGATTTATAGTTATCAGAAGTGTATAATATACTTTTACTATTCAACCTTGTTTGGGACTATTTTTTACACACAACGAATGAAAGGTACAGCATCTGTCAGAGTGAACGAAATTATTTGTTCTTCTTTTTAAATAATTTCTACTGAAATGAAACTGTGATAAAATGAATCTCAAATGGGTTATGATTTAATATTAAATTTATGAAACTTATTAAATAATGTCCAGGTTTTGCTCGCCAAGGCTCGCAAAAGCTGGACATTATTCAACTTGTTTCATAAATTCCATATTAAATAGTTACCCATTTGAGATCCTCATTTTATAACAGCTATTGAAAGCTCCATTTAGAAATATAAATTGCTTTCAAACTTTCAATAAAGTAAATTTCAAAAGAGGAAAAGTTTTGCCCATTAATTACACTGAAATGAAATTGATTTGTCATGATCAAGGTTAAGGTTCTAATAAATTCTATATCTTTTGTTGCAGTCAGAAACGTGTGTGTTTTGTATGTTTGAGAATGCAAACGAGAAAGAGAGAGTGTCTGTTGTTGTGGGGCTTAACGCCATTTTTCAGCACATGATAGGCTATACTTGGCAGCCAGTATTAATGGTGGAGGAAGAAACCGGGAAATCCACGGAAAGAACCACCAACCCACGAGAAGCTACTGGCAAACTTTCTCACATATCCACATTCGCCGAATCTTAGACTCGAACCCACGCAGACAGAGGTGAGATGGCAGTGATCCGTAACGGACAGCGCTTTAGACCACTCGGAGAGAGTGTCTGTTCACAAACTTGATAAGTGAAATTGGACTGGTAGGCCTAGAAAGATAAATTTGATCCAGGTGTCTTAATTTTGATATGTCCACTCTAACGAACCATTCAGGAACATTAATTTACCTTTGCAAACCATACTCACTGTCTGCCCATCTAAATATAATAAGAACATGTGTGTTCCAAAAAGAAAAGGCATCAGCTGCTTAGACTCATACAGCCACATTACAAACTGCTGGATTGCCCTGCGATTTGCTAACTTCAGTTTTAATTCATATTTTTTATATTTTCTTACAACATTCATTCCATCAGCTGGCTTGAGGATGAATGTCATAAGAGGCAACTAGTGGAGGCAACCTTTTTTCCTTTTAAGGTTTGTCTCCTGATGACATTTCAGCTGAGGCAGTCTTGCACTTATTAAATGAATGTGGCTTATATAAAAGAAAATTTGTCTTTGTATTTGAATGATTTTACCCTTTTGTTTTTGCTATTATCTTTGTTTTATTTGCCTTTGTGCTGATAAGGTCAGTGATTGAATGGATGAGCCAACAGTTTGGCATTCTGGTATTTATAAAGTTTTTTCTTGTGTTGCTGTATAAGGTATATGATCAAACACAGAAGTTCATAATATAGAAAGCTCACATGTTTCCACATTACTACTACTTGTGTTTCAAATTGGTTAGCAAAATGTTAATCAGAACATAAAATTTAAAATCTTAACGATACTTTTAGTTTATAAAGGGATGATCGATTACCATAGTTGGATGATCAGATTGTAACAAAGGGTTCAATGTCAGGAAGGGTAGGATGGTAACGGTAAAGGTTGGATGGTAAAAGTAAAGGTAGGATTTTAAAGGCAAAGGTTGGATGGATAAAGGTAAAGATGGGAACATTGTTTATCTTACCTGAACACAAATTCCTTTCACTTTCAGTAAAATGAAACAGGATCGAGACACCATCGAAAGCCCAGATTCTTCATTGAATGGTTCAAGAGGATCAAAGGTAATTGTCACTGGGGTTTTTTGGTTGCTTTTATAAAAATAATAAAGTGTAATACCTGACAAGTACTGAAATTTGAAATCATTATGTAAATAGTTACAATCCATTCAAGGCTGTTGCAGTGAAACCTGCTTGGGACTCGAGGGGGGGGGGGTATTTTTATTTGTGGTGTAGTCAGGCAGAACTCTCTGTGTAATCATAGTACCCAAACATATACTTTTTACAAACTGTCTTCCCTGGATACATTACCCTGTGAACCACTTTAAATATTTGGATTCTTAGTTTCAGATTTGTCATTTGCAGTAAATATGATAAAGTATGCACATCAGTGTATATATCTTTATAAAAGATAATGCTAATATTCATTTCCATGCATTTTTGAGCAACAGGCTTAAAAAACTACGGTAGTATTTAGAGTAATTAGGCAAGTTATTCATTGCTAACAGTTATCCCAAATGCCAAGTTCTTAATCAAAGAAGATGCTTACATCCCTCTGGGAAGTAAAGAAGGACATTATTACAGTGTCTGTTGCATTAATTACATTGTAGTCTGCCTCCAGTCCATTATGTATCATAGCCCATCTTGGATCTTTGAAAGTATTTGGCACAACTACAGTATAGTGGAGGATTATTTAATTCCTTTAAACCTTACAAATTGTACAACAAACCTTGATCTCAACAATAGAAGCCTGATGCGGCAAAAGTAACCAATAACTGTGTTTTCAGCCAGTGAGAGCAGGGGATTCCATTAACTTTGTGCATTCTCGACCAGTGAGAGTAGTGTGCTTTCAAAACATCAAAGAGTCCCACCATCTTCTCTTCCCACTTACTAAATCATTTCAGATTGTTTGATTATAATTACTCTTCTTTGATTCAGATCTTGACATATATATTAAGTGACAGATGGAAATTAAACAAGAAAGAATCAGGACTCTTCCCCAGAACTTTCAGTTGTTGGTCTCTGATATTATTGAGCTATACCATGGTATGTATCATGGTACATTCAGAAATAACACAGTACAAAATTTTTTGTGCTATCTAGTTCCACTTCACTTGGTACCATATATTTTATAATGGAACAGCCCTAAATATTAGCAATGAATAGCTTTTTTTATTCAATCCAATTACTGAAGTATAGATGAAGCCTACATGTTAGAAAATGCATGGAAGTGAATGGCAGTAGAATTGTTTGTAATACATCATAGTCCAACATTTCTTTTTAATGACACATACAAGTATTAGGCACCCACGTTTGCCTTTTTATGCCTAACCACAAAACTTGATATGCACAAATTTAAAATGATTCACAGTGTTTTGTCGCTGATGCAGACCTGCCAACCCTTACGATTTTACCCTTAAAATACGGACTTACAGCATAAAAGCAAAACTTACAAGAAAATGACCATTGCCAAAAAATCCGAAAAAATTTGTTTGTCTGTGTTTGATTTGGATCCAGGTTTCATATTAGAATTAGTGAAATTAGGGAACGAGACTAACTTTACAGCAGCACTTCAGATGCTTTAAACTGCACCTATTTGTTCATGCGAAGCATCTGCATGATCAAACTGTTGATTATAGAATGTTTTTAAAAAACTGGTGTGCAGCAAGCAAAGCATTTTTAAGACGAAAGGGAAAATAAGCCTCTTGAAAAGTGTTAATAATCAACACAGAAGAATAAGAAGGAATATCAGATTCTTGTGAATAAAAGCTGGAAGGGACACAGTTACGTTTATTGGACATCACATGCCAATTTGAGTATGACTCGTGGCGGGAGACATGATTGCCTTCGTCATGTGAAATAGAAAAAGAATTTCCAAGAATTACATCAAGTTGAGAGATAACAACAAGCCATTGAGCTACATAGGGTTTGGAAATAGAGTTTGTGCAACTGTACTAGTGGTAAAGTCTACGCATACTTTACAAACGTTTCAGTTGAACATAATGTTTATCTTCGCTGCATGTTTTAAATACCAAACTTTCAGTTACGTTTTCCAGCTTTACAATGTCAGTTTATGATATTTTTTTTTTACACCTTACTGAAAACTGGTCAAACTTACAGGAAAAAATCAACTGCCTTACTGAGACAGACTCATCAGGGTTAGCAGGTCTGCTGATGGAATTAGGAGGAAGCCTGTGGTCAGATATTTTGCAAGAGCTAGGCATTACTCAAGATTGCATTTTTTTATTGGATACTGTTAAGTGGAAGTGTGTTTGCATTGTCAGAGCTCTAACAATTTTAATTAATTGGGTGCTGTACTCCCTTATTTTGAACTAAAAATTTTATGCCATATGGAATCATGCAGAGTTTTATTATTCCAGGCTTTTCCTTGTGCAGAAGGCCAATGGCAGGCTCAGGCTGATCATCGACTTAGGCTAATTTTTGTTCTTGTCAAGGGCAGGAACAACCTCACATTTCTTTTGAGTCATCTCAGTTTTCTAGTGAAGGTGGAAAAGTTCAACCTCCATCCATGCCAGTGTTTTGTCCAGCTGGGTATGGAGTTTATCACCAATTCCAATCTTGCACTACTCCCCTATGTTCACGTAGTATGGATCATCAAATATGTAGTGTCCATTTTGAACAGGAAACAGATTACACCAAGAGAGTTTTTGCCTTTCTTTGGGTTATTCATTGTGGCAGCAGATCTAATTCTGCTCTGCCATCTTTCCATGTACCCCTTGCTGGCTCACTATTACCCCTTTTCCAGTCAGCGCAGTCAAAAGGTCGCAAAAATGAACAAGGAAATATGATTCCTGTATCGGTGGTGCAACCATGGTTGGCTCATGACATAAGTTACAGTACCAATGGATGCTAGTATGTACAGTTGGGGAGCAAACGTGGTACAGTGCTCCAATACTGTCAGCAGCAAGTGGGGGCCAGAGGAAATGCCTCTTCACCTCAGCTATCTTGTTATGAAGGTTATAATTAATGCCTTTCATTTTTGGAAAGCCCACCCCTGTGGAAAAGTAGTCCTAAGCATATCAGACAATTCACTGGGTGTGACCTACATCATCAAACAGGGTAACCAAATCATGCAACCTCTGTGTTCTGCTTAGGCTGTTACTGCATTGGTGCTCCCAACTCGGTATCAACATACAAATTAGACACACTCTCAGCGGATTTGATGTTCTGGTCCATTCATCAATTGGTCTTTCATTGGATTTGTGCACTTTGTGGCATGCAATAGTTGATCTTTCTGCGACAAGGTGGAATTAGAAACTGCTCACCTTTCTCTGTCCATTTCTGGATCCAGAAGTTTGGGCCATGGACACATGTTTAGACAGTCGGTATGTGTTGTGAGCCTTTGCCTACCCACCCATTGTTTTAGCATCAAAGCTAACTGCAAACTGATTCTGGTGGGTTTGCTCATATTTGGGTCTTGGGTTAGCAGTAAACTCAGTTTGATGATAAATCTGCCCAGGAAGATTCTGGCCAAACCAAATCTTCTCAAACAACCAAAGTCATGGGTATTCCTTCCCTGTCCAGACCAACTTTTCCTTCATGGCAGTTTCATTGTCATGGGAACCTTGTGAAACAGAAGAATTTAAACATTCAGTTGTGGAGAGAATCTTTCAAGCAAGAAAGCTCTCCAATTTGAAGGCATATGAGGGAAAGTGGCATGTATTCAGGGCTGGAGAAAAGTCAACATCATCATCCATTCGAGTGCCTCAGTTCCTCAACTAGTTGAATATTTTCTTATGCTGTCTGAGGAGAAAAAGATTGCCCCAGTTACCATCAAAGGCTGTCTGGTGGAGGAGATATTGGTCATGATACAGATCTGTCAGACGCAGCCAGTTTTATCCTGTTTCCAAAATGGAATCATTCATGGGTTTTACATGGCTCAATTCATGTAAAATGTAACCTTTAGCTAGAACCTCAATGAAGCTGCTGTCATACAAAACATGTTCCTGATAGCTTTAGCTTCAGCAAGCATTGTGAGTTACATGCCATTCAAATGGATCTGAACTATATGCAGTTCAGAATGGATGGTTCTTTGAGAGCTAAATGATGCAACCAGTTTTTGTAGCTAAGAATAGGCTGCCATCAGAGGGCAATTAAAAAGTCATCATCATAGGCTGTCTCTATCTCTCTCATTAATAGATACCTCAACAGAAGCATCCATGCAAGATCTTCTCTGTGTCCTTGAGCATTACTTGAAGCACAGAGAAAAGTCATAGAACAAGAAAATGACTTTCCTGATGAATGTTGGAAAAGAAGATATGACCGCTTAAGATCAAGGATGAAGTGGGTTATTCACTTGGCTTACTTATAAGTATCAGAAGATCAGTAGCTTCAAGAAGATTTCAGCTCATTAAATGAGAGCAATTTCTGCGAGCCTCAATTTGTAATGTAATGTTTCAATCCAAGAAGATAAAACTGTTGGCTGGTATGCATAGTCAACCTTCTCAAGTTTTTATCTCCAAAATTTGGCTTTGCAGTGACAAGATTTTAATCTGGTAGGTCCAGTGACTGCAGCCCAGATAACCATCAGACCTAGTTAATGTCAACACAGCCTCCTCATGTGCACTTTTGCAGAATTTACCAGAAAATTGTTTTTCAAGAAGAGTTCAATAATCGTTGTCTCGGATCACATGACTGTTAGCTGTGCTACTTTTGAGTTAGGAAAGTGGGTATATGTCTTTCAAAGGATGCCTGGGCTACAGGTAGAATGCTCAGCATTTCCTCTTCCAGTTACCTGTTTAATTAATTAATGTGATTGAAGAATGTATCTGAAGGAGAAAGCAAATTTTTCAGTAAATTATGTTTCTCCAAGAATACTTGTCCAATCATATTAATTTAAAACTCTCTCTGCCATGTGAGCAGCCTTGTTGATATATCACTTAGCTTTAAAGTAATGACACCTGGAGGTAACAATGGGAGATAATCGACAGAAATTACAGTCCTTTGTCCATATGATATAGGCAGAAAAGACAATTATTTCATTTGTATGGGAAGCTGGATTTGGGCGGTAACAAGCTTATTTTCCTAACATTAATGTGATTAGGTAAATATTCATGGAGTAGTATGCTTTCCGTCAGTTTGGCATGTGAACTCGGGAAGTAACATAGAAGATTGCAGACAATAATACTACCACTCAGTGTCATAATGTCATAAATTGGTATATCACTGTCATAATGTCATGTCACAAACTGGTATTTCAGTCTGTTAAAGTAACATGGAAGATTGCAGGTGATAATACTACCACCCTGTTTCATAATGTCATTAAAATTGGTATATCACTGTCATAATGTCATGTCAGAAACTGGTATTTCAGTCTCTTAAAATAACATGGAATACTGCAGATGATAATACAACAAGATGTTTATCGTTAAAAATGTTATTTGATTTATGAATTGGTATGTCACCCTGTGTCATAACATCATGTCATGAATTTGTATGTCACGCTGTCGTAACAAATAGTGGCATCTTGTGACCACATATTGATTCATGTGGTTATAAATAAAATCAAACTCTTGAGGGATGAAATGTTTATGACACAATAAATAAATCTTTCTGCCACTTGCTGGATGTATAAGGAGCTAGTGGCAGATCATCTAAAGTACATCTCTCTCTCTCTCTCTCTCTCTCTCTCTCTCTCTCTCTCTTGTCCTAAAAGTGTGGGATTAGCTTTAACTTTTGAGCTGCTTGTTACTGTTTTACATGATAGTACACAAAACTTGTTCTTACTTTCAGGATGTAGAATCAGAGCCATTTAAACCTTCCATGTTAAAGAATTTATCCTCCTCCAAGAAGAGTTCCTTGTCCATTTATTCAGAGATGAACACAAGGCCAAAAAAGGTATTGATAGATACCGAGAATTCATTTATTTTCATTGTGTTGTGGAAGACAACATTTTGTCAGTACCAAACAAGGGGGGGAGGGGCATTTTGTTTTTACAGAATAATTATTGTTCATTAGGTCTTTAAATGCACGGTTTACAACAGCCACAAAATCTAAGAGAATTGGTATACCATGAAAGTGTTGAATATGGTATAATTGAATTATCTCCTATCTTTCTCATGGGTCGGTGGTTCTTTCTGGGGTTTTCTTCCAAGTTCTTCCTCCGTCATTAATACTGGCCTCCATGTATAGCCAATCATGTGCTGAAAAATGGCATTAAACCCTACAACAACAACAACAATCTCCTATCTTGCTGATCAATAATGGGGACATTATTTAATTTTTCTTCATCTTTTATTGTTCACATTTAGAAAGAAAACTGATTTTGCTCCCCATATATTATAAGCATCCATTCCAGCTTTTGGGCACTTCCAGCATGGACCCTTTTTGGGACAACAGTCAAATACAGCTGAATGATCAGATTTAAGGACACACATTATTATTTTCTTAGAAAGAATTCCATTCTAAAGTTTTATATGATTAGAAAAAATATGTGATAGTACATTATAGTATTTGTTTTGATTGCTGTAAAATCTGTTTTAGGTGCCTTATGCCAATGTTCGGGCCACATTGGAGGACTACGACAAAGACAAGGAGGCTGAACATAAAAGAGTACAGCAAATGCTGCAGGATGTTGACGAAGCCTTTAAAGAAAAATCAGGTCTGATACTGCTGTGGATTTGACTGAATTAAATATTAATGACTCCAGTGCCTTGCACACTCAGAAGATGTGAAGTTGCATAATTAGTTCATATTTATAGTAATTACCAAAGCTAACATTCATTGGAATAATTATAGGACCTTAAGCTGCAAAACATTTTTTAATTTTGTTTAAAATGCTTGATAGAAGAGCATAATTGTCACTGTGAGCATTATGTACAAGTACAGCGCTTGACCTATAAAGAAATAGAGGGGCACTTCCGGTTCCTTTTCAAACCTCTGTCTCATTGCAAAATTTAGCATCTTGAGATGCACAGTGCCATTTTGTATGAGCCGTTTTAGATAAATCACTTGCTCAGTTGATTGCAAATTAAATAAGGTGCAGATGTATGTTCTTGCCTGAACTGAACTATAAGATCAAGGGGGGTTACCACAAGCAGACGGGCATAGAAACTTCTATCTCATTAAAGTTCACTCAATTAAAAGATGGCTTTTACTTGTTCTTACTGCCACATTAAATAATAGGTAAATATTCAGGTCATCAGCCAGTGTTTAAATGAAAATCCAAACCATTTCAACAGATTTACACCAATAGTACAAACATACATAGTGGAAACATGAACTGTCTCAGCTTGAAAATTGCAAAGGAAACATTGCACAAGCATAACTGTTAATTTGCCTCCTTTTTGGCAAACAACAGGTCTTCCAGGAAGGCATGCTTTTCTCCATATAATTTCTTTACAAAATCAGTAGTGGGTTCGAGTTTCAGGCTCAACCAATTTGGGTATGTGAGAAAGCTTGCCAGTAGCTTCCCAAGGGTCTGTGGTTCTTACCAGGGCTTTCCCAGGTTTTTCTGCCACCAGTTACACACTGGCTGCCATGTATAGCCTATGATGCACTAAAAATGGCATTAATCCCAAAATAACAACAATAAAATTGATAGAAGTTCTTTTTTGCTGCTTGCCAAATTACCTGATACACAACCCTGTGGTTAGCTTCATTTGACATGGAATGAATAATAAATGGGAGGCTATATATGTACATATAGTGTACAATATGAAATATTCATTTGTGTGCAGAGAAAGAATAAAGTGATGGCCATTGATATGACTTTAGTTCCTGATGCAAAACAGGAGATAAAGTAAACCCATCATGAATATGGAACAGAACATTCGATGGTGCAGCTCAGTTCAGGTTAACCATTTATTCAAGCATGGTAATGTTTTCATGAGTAATCTGAGTACATGATAAAACTTGTAATGCAATAATGTAAGTGTCCAGGGAAAATATGATGGTACTTCACAGATCTAAAAGCTACGATGGCAAAACTGTCAAAGCAATCAAGATGATCTCGTCGTTATTGCCTTATTAGTGTATTTTGTACTTTCATTTTCATTTGTCCAGTGAAAATGTTGTGTGGTCACCAGATCTGGAGGGTTTGGGGACACTGTCCCCTGCCCTTGTGATTGTATGTACAACACTGGGTAAATTGGGGGTTTTTTCTTCTTTTTTTGTTTTCTTCTTCTTTTTTTTTTTTCTTTTTTTTTTGTGTGTTTTAGAGATACCCACCTGTCTGTCTTACACATCTTATGCACGTAGTAAATGTAATAAATGCTTGGTTAGAACTGTATTTACAGCACACACAGGAGGATCATTGGCTTGACACTATCTGTTTTTGGTCTGTGACCTCAGGGGATGATATTCCAGCTGTTGTATACAAGCAATACTAGAGCTAGCTAGTTGAATGTATTAAAGAATATACTACATGAAAGTTGTCAGAGCACCAAACTTTAAGAAATCTGATAGTAATAAAACACATATTTATGAGAATATTCAAAACGTAAATAAATTTTAAAGTAGGTAATCAATCCAACTGCCTGAGAATTTTCAGAAAGTTCAATCAAATATGGTCAATTAGTTGAAGATATTAATCTTTTTATTAAGTCACCCTATAATTAGTGCTGGGAGGAATTTCATTAGAGCTAAAATATTTATTTTCTTCCCTAATAAATATTATTCTTTTTATTATTATTATTATTATTATTATTATTATTCTTTAGAAGTTCATTCCCTACTTGTTATCATTTAATGATAATAATGTGTGCAAAGTAATCAGTTAAAAAATTTAAGTTATCAGCTTTCTCTTTATTTATCGTGATTCATTATATTTTATTTTAAAAAATCTGTCTACAGTGTTAGCTGTGATTTTTTCTTGTTAATTACACATTTTTGATTACAATTTTGAGAAGAAAATATCAATGTATTTTTTCATTGTGAAATCATAATATTGTTATGACATCATGATTATCTACAAGTGTCTTAACCCACCTCCACACTTCCCCATCTATAAATCTATAAGAAATTTCTGTGTGTGTGTGTGTGTGTGATAATATTTGGATTCACTTTAAAGCACACATATGCACAAGTTACTGAGTACTGTCATAAAGAAGTTATAAAGTAAAAACAGCTGTTCTAAAGTGCTTTGATTTTTGATTTTTTTTTTCCCAAAAAATTTTTTAAAATATTATTATTATTTTTTACCCTGGTTGAAAAATACTAGGGTCAGCAACGAAAAACAGTGTTGGTCGTCCAACCAGAAGCACACATTTTTGGCCTCATAGCTCATTAGAGGTACTCTGTGATTGTTACATTAATTTTCTTTCAAAAACTAAAGAATTGCATATACTTTCTCATTTTATAAATGGATTTTGGAGATTTCTTCTGACAACCAATGTAAAAATTCCACAATTTCAGGGATGTTGTTTGGTTACTATTGAATCAGCCACAATTTCATCAGTATTGAGAGGCGTAGTAGTTCTGTGGTTAAGGTGTTGGACTCTTGACTTGAAGAGTGCAGATTCAATTCCCAACATTGAATCAAACTGGATCCTCTACCTTGGTGCATCTTTTGAGCAAGTCACTTTTCTAGACTTGCTTATGCACAGTATAACCTTGGAGGTGTTGCTGTACTGCAAAACACCCAAACCAAACCCATCATTATGGAAAATCGTGGGAGAAACATTGATAGATTGAAAACATAATTTTCAGGAGTAAATTGCTCAAATTGGGAATTCTTCATGAATTTGTACTACATGAACTGAAAATTAGTACTAAAATCATCAGGCATAAACTATTACATTAATTTCATTTTTCCGAATTTTACCCAACTTTATAAAAAAAATTTACGCTAATATTTTGTTTCAGCTGCAGATAAAGTCAAGTCCATTTATGCTACAACAGTGACAAGTTCTTTTACTACAGCCCCAGCTTCCACCACAACAGCATATATACCTACATCATTAAATTCCAGTTTGGGTCTGAAATCTACGTCACAAATATTAACCACATCTTCAGAACTTACAACTGCTGTTTCCTTAGCAGCTCTGGTGACAACAAGCACAGTAGCTCCAGTCTCTTCAGTAAGCTTGGCTCTGCCAAATGGAGAAATCCCCAAAACTCCACCTAAAGAGGTAATTCCTCAACAGGAGTCGGGGGAAGGTAATAAAACAATAAATGTGACAGCACCATCTAGTGCATTCTCAGGATTTATGTCATCAAATCAGACTACTCTAAACAGTGGTGAGACTCAGACTCCAGTTTATTCCAATTCAGTTCAGATTAGTCTGAAGACCCCAGGTTCACAGGAATCCACAAGTTCAGTTACTGCAACAAGTTCAGCTGCACAGCCAGGATTTATTTTTGCAGCAGGCACAACAGGTATGGCTGTGACTAGTTCATCACAACCTCAGTTCTCTTTCAAACCTGTGTTCCCATTATCAGCAACAGCAACTACCACAAGAGCCTCATCTGGAATTGCAGAAGGATTTAATTTCAAATTTTTAGGAGGTAAGTTGCAAAGATGGGATGTTCAAAAGTTTTAGCTGATTTGGCCATAAGGCAAAGTTAGACTGTGTAATAGCCCTGTGTCAGTCAACAATGTTTGTTTCAACTTTTAAGGCCATGTTTCTGGTTGGATTTTGGTCAGACTTGGAATATAGGCTTATATAATCAAGATCTCAGATGATTCTGATGAGCAAGTTTCATGCATATTAATGAGGCAAATTTGAATCAAATTGACTGAGCTTGTTACTGTTCTGTTGGCCATATTTTTGATCCAGTTTTCGTATGCTTGTGTAATAGGAGGGGAGACCAATTCTACCACTTGTAGTTAAGAATCAGAACTGGTTCATCTGTCTCTGTCAGGTGCACATGCCATGAAACTGTAAGGTCCGATCCAGCTAGGCTGGCTAGAAAGTGGCCTCATGTACCTAGTCTGCTACATTTGGGCATATATTGTCACATTCTCAGACAAGTTTAATAATGGGAAAGATCCAGACCTTTCATTGAGATGATCTTGGATCTGATTAGCTACTTTGGTGACCACATTTCTGATCCAGTTTTGATCAAACTTGAAATACAGGCTTATAACATAAAGGTCCTTGACGGTTTTGATAATAGCAATTCATGAGGTGATCTTGCATCTGATTGGCAGTTTCAGGAAGCCACTATAGGGACTCTCTGTGATCCAGTTTTGATTCAGCTCGATAATATATTGAAATCATGAAGATCCCAGATGACTACAAAAATGAATGACCTTGCAAATTGTTGAGGTTATTTTGCAAATGATTGGCTGAGCTTGTAAACACTTTAACAACTCTGATCAGATTTTTATGAAAGTATATGAATAGGCATATATCACAACAATATAAAATAGCTTTTATTATTAGTGATATTTATCCATATTAATGAGATGATCTTTGCATTTGAATGATCTTCTTGTCACTTGAGATGACATTTTATCAGACTTAGTAAACAGACTCCTTTTGTCAGGATGTTGGATGAAGTTAATCTTGCATCTGACAGAGATTTCTCCACTCAAGAGGCCGCAGGTTCGAACCCTGGCCAAGTCATACCAAAAACTTATAAAAATGGTACTAACAGCTGCCTCGCAAGGCACTCCGCATTTAGAGGTTTGTTTTAGGACTGGTCGGCCCAATGTCAGGATAATGTGAGTGGGTGGGACATCATGCTATATGTCTGTGGCATGATGCCCCAGTGCTAGTCATCACTGTAAACTGCCTCACTGCAGACATAGTAGCGATATGACTGAAAAACTCAAGAGACTGTATTATTTATAATATTTTGTTGGCAGATGATAAATAAGCTTGTATCATCAACGCCTGTTATTTATGACTTGAGGGAGATCTATGCTTATTAATGACTTGGTCTTGCACCTATTTGGCTTGTCAACACTCAAGCAGCTATATTTATGATCCGATTTTAATCCATCTTGTTAGACAGAATTTTATCATCATGATGTTGAATGAGTTTAATTTCGATCTGGGGATATTATTTTGAGAATCTTGCATCTTATTAGCTGAAATTATTTCCACTTGAAAGACTGGTTACTGCTCCAGCTTGGTATATAAGCATATATCATCATTGTCTTAGACAGGTCCTATGATATGGGACATATGTTTATTTTGACTTGCATCTTGTTGGTATAGTTTGTTATTTTTCAAGTTCTAGGGACCATATTTCTCTTCCAGTTTCAGTAAAACTTAGGTTTATATTGTCAAGAGCTTGGATGAGTTTAATTAGAATCTTTTGATCATGCAAGAACAACAATTACTCTTTTATCACTGGAAAGGGTTTTTATTAAATGAGAGTAAAATAGGTAAAATGTACTTGATATAAAGATTGGAAGACAGTTTTTGTAGTGTTCTTACAATACTACACATGCCTGCTTAGTAAAATGTTCAGCTGATAGACTATTTAAGTAGATGAGTCATGTCAGATCCACTTGGAGTTCTTGTTATCTTTATACTGTGAATTTATTTTTTTTTCATGGGATACCAATTTTTGTGGATAAGTTAGACCATGAATTTAAAGTCACGATGGAATTTATCCCCAACCCCCATCTCATGTAGTAGTAAAGCTTCAATCGTTTGGTTTTTTTTGTTCATTCACCTGGCCATAAGGCCAAGGAAAATTATACTATGGACATGTGTCCAGCCATTGTTTCCATTCTGGAGTCCATATTTCTGATCTGATATTAATCAGAATTGGAATTATGGGTTTATATCATTAAAATCTCAAACACCAACAAATTTAAAGTGATTCACAGGACCTAGAAATTTGAAAATTAAATCAAATCCAAAAGACCATTGTTACAAACTATACATTTTTAAAGTTGGACAAGTAAAAATTCCAAGGCATTAGTCTGGGACAAGTGCTTTTTTCTTGTTTTAAACCAAGTCAGGCAAGTGCTAATGTTCATACTTTAATCAATTTATCCACCTTTATCTGGCTATTCATGCCATCTGGGCATAGTGATTGCTTAAATGAAACTCCATTTATTCATTCACATCCTGTGATATTACATTAAGTGGTCCTTAATAACTGTTGCATGTGCACAAGTTCTGTTGCTGCTTGACCGCATATTGGGCTAAGTGACCAAAGTACTTAAAACAAATCCAATCATGAGTTATTGGCACTGCTTTAAACAACTGTGTTACATTGTGTTTATGCAACAGTAGTCATGACCATATCACCCTTTTGATTTCAATCCGCTGAGCCAATGCAATGAATTTAATGAAGCTCACTTTATCAACGTAAGTGTCCATTTCCTTTATGAACTGCCTCAGTGACCATAATGAGCCTTTAATTTTTTTTGCATTGATTACATCAAGGATCAACTTCATTGTGTGATATTGTGTTTGAACAAAACAATTACACTAAAGCAGCAGCTTGTGTTGGCATTGAAACAACAAAATGTACATCATGATCACTTTAGTAGAAGTAGTTATCAAATGAGGTGATCCTTTTCCATATGGATAAAATGAGTTTACTAAAAATTCTTGCAAGTAGGGTCATACGGAAGATTCATTGAAGGAAAATTCATATGAAAGTAGAAAGATAAATCTAAGGCAGCCACTGAGCCTGAGATAGCTATTCCACAAAAGAGACATAAGCCAGACTCTGTGGCAGCTAAATTTGTCAAATATCACACAACAAAGAGACAGAGACACATTGATAATTATCTATGGCTTGAACTCACTGGCTCAAGGAGGATATTTTGCAGTTATTGCAGACAAACTGGCACAGGTTTGAAATTCAGCTAGTTTATTTATCCATGGAACTGACAAATGCAGTATTTAATCATACAAATCTCATGACAGTTTTGGACCTTATGAAACTTGTGAAGCACAGTATAGAGATGACAGTAGCCAGTATGTGCAGAAAATCACTCAGTTAGAGTTGCTAACACTCCACTAGGAAAGGCCATCTTAAAGCTAAATGAGAATGAAATGAAAAACAAAACGAAAGCTCTCTTTAACACTAGCCCAATATAGAAAACGTTTTTTTATATGGAAATACTTGGTGCGCTCCAGAGGAAGAATGGTCTTAAAATCTGCATATTGGCTTGTGTTTGGTCCAGATCAGAGTTTTCATATTTAGTGGAGGTGATCAGGAACCATACTAACTTCACAGCAGTACCTCATTCTAATCTGTCCATGTTTTTTATGCAGAATGTCTGCATGATAATGCTTTTGCTAATCTAGCAATGTTGTCCAACAAATGAAAGCTCATTAAAAGCAAATGGGCTAATCAGGCTTTTAAAACAATCAGCATAGAAATATAACTGAGTTTCTAGAATGACTGTGCTTGGAAAATCAACCTCTTAAAAGTTAAAACAATTGGCACAGAAATATAACAGAATATCTAGATTCTCGACTGCTTGGAAAAAAAGGAAAGGTAACAGTTATATATTTTGGACATAGGATCATTTTGATGTGAGTATTATGGCGGGAGAGATGATTGCCACTACCTAGTCAAATAAAAAAATGAAGATTATATGGAGTCCAGGGATCTAGCAAAGATCCGTTAACCACAACGGGTTTGGAATATCGAGCTAGGATCCGTTAACCACAACGGGTTTGGAACAGCATTTTCTGAAACAGAACATGAGGTCACTAAGGTCCAAGTGTGCTTGACAAACTTTTTAGTTGAGCATTTAAATATTTATGCTGCTTCAGTTCACACTTCTGAAGTTTTCACATACATATTTTCTGAGTCAGCAATATTTCATTACTCCTTACTAAAAATTGGTCTAACAGAAAATACTGACAGTCTTACTGAGAGGGTTTTGTTAGGTTTGGCAATTTGGCTGTTAGGCATGTTTTTACAATTTTGCAATCAGATTGAAATTAAGGTTATCATAATGAAGATTTGGCAAGTTTCTTTTTCATATCTTGGGAATTCAAAAACAAGTTTGTTTTTGGTAACCTTCAGCTAAAGCATTGAATTTGGAGTTAACGAAGAGTTAACAATAGTTGATTTGTTTTCAGAATTATGAAAGCTCTAGTTTGATTGTTTAATTAGTAGGTCAAGAAAACATGACCTTATATCAATGATCTTCATCTATACCAGTTATAAGTAATCTTTGATTTTGTTCAGATAAGTCAGTTTTGCTAATCACCAGTAGAAAGATATTGATTTTTCCAAAAAAAGTGCCTTGTATTCTTTTGCTTTCTTGTATTTGTGTCAAATTATCCATCAGTATGTTGGATTCTTGATAATCTGGGTTCCCAGTTGTTATACTTATGATTTAATAGTGGTAATATGAGATACATATATGTAACATCTTTTGACCAGTATAATGCAATAAAATGTTATCTAATTCCTTTTCAGGAAGTGGAGCAACTGCCACAAATATTTCTGGATTTAGCTTCACAGCAGGAACAACAGCGGCAGCACCAAGTTTAAAATTCAGCACAATCAACACAAGTTCTAATCCTGCCCCTATCTTGAGTACCACAGAGAGTCTCCCCTTAATGCAGAAATCTAGCTCAGTCCCAGGTTCAGGAACAGGGTTTAATTTTGCAGCAAATTCATCTGCACCATCATCAGTGACTGGTGGCTTTAATTTTACACAGCCCACTTCCTCTGCCCCAGCGTCAGCTGGTTTTAATTTTAATGTAAACAAAACAACAGCATCAACAGTCGGGGGCTTCACATTCAACACAAATACCACCACAAGCAGTACTGCCCTTGGTAGTTTCAGCTTTGCTACCAATAAAACAACATCAAGTGCTAACAGTGGGTTTGTTTTTTCAACAAATACAACAGCTTCAAATGCTACTGGTGGTTTCAATTTCAGACCAAATTCAACAGCTTCAAATACTGGGATTAGCTTTAAGTTGTCTGCCAACACATCGGTGCCCAGTGCTGCATCAGTTTTCCAATCTGGAAATAGTTTAAACTTGGGACAAACGAACACTAGTTTAAATTTTCCATCAAGCACAACGTCTTCAGGTTCTGCACCGGTTTTTAATACAGGAATGTTTTCATTTAGTTCAAATACACAAACCAACACAGTTGCTTCCACAACAGGAGCTGCTTCAAATATGTCTAAATTTGGTGCAGTTTCTGGGACCACAGATCAGAAATCTGGGGTGGGTTTTAACTTTCCTGCTGATGCAGGTAAAATTTCCTTTGGAACTGGTCATATTGGAGGGACAACAAGTCCTTTCGGACAAAGTGGAACAGTGACTCCGCAAGCGACAAATGCATTTGGTCAAAATGTAACAACCAATCAGCAGACTTCTAACTTATTTGGACAGAATACAACAGCCAGTCTAAAGGTTACTAGTCCATTTGGGCAGAGTGGAACAACAAACCAGCCAGCGGTTAATCTGTTTGGCCAGAGCACTCCAGCCAATCAACAAAAGCTCAATCTCTTTGGACAAACTGGACCAACCAATCAGCAAACATCTAACATGTTTGGGCAGAGTGGAATAACCAATCAGCAAACTCCTAATTTGTTTGGGCAAAGTGGAACAGCCAGTCAACCAAATCCTAACATGTTTGGGCTGAGTGGAACAGCCAGTCAGCAAACTCCAAACATGTTTGGGCAGAGTCCATCATCCAATCAGCAAACTTCTAATCCATTTGGACAGAACGGTAGCACATTTGGAACATCTCTGGCCAGCAGTGCTCCATTTGTTTTTGGCCAAGGAGGAAGTTCTCTGACAGACAGTGGGGCTACTAAGGGATTCAACTTTTCTGCTTCAGCTGTGGCCACTCCACAGTTTAATTTCAGTAAGTTCATCTTTTAATTACATTCATTTTTCTCCTCTGCTTAAGTATAGGTGCACAGATGAGACAACTTGTTCCATGGTTCTTTTGTTTTCTAATTTTTTCTGTTTAATGCCTATGAGGAACAGCATGGATTGTGTGACATGGGAGTCATTGATCATTTCTTCTTGAAAGTAATCTGTATGTCATTTGTCTAGCGTCAACTTTACAATGGAGTTGTTTGAAATTGTTATAATTTGTATTTACATGACTTAACACATGGGTTCATTGGTGTAATTTTAAGAGCACAGTGTTATGCAGGAACAAAAATACTTAGAGGTTCGGGGTTAGGCTGCAACAGTCGTAGCACCTGATACTGTAAATATTTGTAATTTTTATTTTTGTTGTTGCAGTTGTAGTTCTACCTCCTGCATAAAAAGCAATAATGGAGTCATAGGTATTGTTTTCTGTCAGCATTGTTATTATATATACATTCTTCTTCATTTCATTGGCGGCCCCAAGTGGTCTAAAGCACCCACCGTTACAGATCAATGCCATCTCACCTCTTCCTGCATGGGTTCGAGTCTCGGATTCGGACAATGTGGGTATGTGAGAAAGTTTGCCATATATAGCCTATCTTATCCTGAAAAATGGCATTAAACCCTACAGCAACAACAACAACAACAACAATCATTTCATTGGCAGGTAGGTAAGGCTGTGTGTGTGCATGCGTGTTTACACACACACACATGGGATGCAGGTGAAACATTTCCAAGGTACACTTGTTAAGTTATTTTCCTTAGGGGATTATGAAGGGTCATAGGCCCATCATGTGGGACAGAAATGTTCCTTTTGGGTGTTAAAATTCTTGTGAGTAGTTGTTGTTGTAGGGTTTGACACCATTTTTCAGCACAAGATAGACTTTACATGGCAGCCAGTATAAATGGTGGAGGAAGAACCCAGGAAAACTGCAGAAAGAACCACCGACTCACGAGATGCTACTGCCAAGCTTTCTCACATACCCACAGTGGCCAAGCCCGAGACTTGAACCCACGCAGACACAGGTGAGATGGCAGTGATTCGTAATGGTGAGCCCATTAGACCACTCGGTCACTCAGGGCCCCTTCATGTGAGTAAATTGCTGTGAAGTTAGGACCCATTTATATAAAATGGGGGGCATATTTTCAGCTGCTGATTTCACTAAAGAAAATGCTTGTCTGGCAACTAGTCCACTAAAAGCTTGTTTTAACTCTTTGCCAAAATTAAGTACAAACACCTTAGTGTATTGTCTTTTCTGCAACATTTTTTAATGAAATGAAAGGTTGTTCAGTTAAATTTGTCTTTAAAATATAGGCATCCTAATATAAATTTGTTTTTTGTTAAGCTTTTAATAACATTCTTGTTTAAACACTAATATATTTATTTTCTTTTATTCCAGATGCCAATAGTAGCTTTGGAACTCCTGCTTTTGGCTCTCCACCATCGAATCCATTTACAGCAGGACAGAATGTGTTTTCTGTTGGATCTTCTTCAACTGCTCCAAGACCTCGCAGTGCGCTCAGGGGAAAAAGGCGTTCAGTGAAGAAATGAAGAGTCAATGAAAACTAATTAGAACAATAACTGAATTACAGTGATTCTAAACTGTTAGGATCTTCGTGTAACACAGCCATTCCTATGATATTTATATGGTCATTCTGATGTCCTTAGTGTAACACAGTCCCTCCTATAACATTGATATGCAGTGTATCACCTAGGGATGCAAGATTGGGAGTTAGAATTCACTTGTCAGAACTGGAAGTCAGTTTGAATGAAAAACAAACCTTGGTGTCAAAACTGGGTGGTGTCAAAACTGGGGGTCAAATTAAAAATTTGAGGGTCTCTGATGCGTAAATGAGGGTAAAGGGAAGCACTGCAATATGATCATTCTGATGTTCCTAGTGTAACACAGCCACTCCTATGATATTCATATGGTCATTCTGATGTCCCTAGTGTAACATGGCCACTCCTAAAAAAATTTTATGGTCATTCTGATGTCCCTAGTGTAACATGGCCATTCCTATAACATTCATATGGTCATTCTGATGTCCCTAGTATAATACAGCCCTCTTGTATCATTGATATGGAGATTCCTAGTGTAACACAACCACCACCACCCCATAGAACTCATGGTCACCTTGAAGTCCTTACTGTAACACAGCCCCTGATTTAGCACTCGTCACTCTGAAATCCCTAATTTAATAATAGCCCCTCATATCTTGTATGGTCACCTTCAAGTCCCTAATGTAACAAAGCATCTCATATGGCAATCATATTGTCATTTTGAGGCCCTTAATGTAACACAGCCCCTCATATGACACTCCAGTGGTGAAGAATTATATGAAATTTGAGCAAAACCTAAATTTCATTGGTCCTAGAAATAAAACTTTGAGTTTATAATTGTCCTTCAAACAGTATGGCCAAGACCATGGATTTCATTAAATTGAGTAAATTTAGAGTGATCATAGCTTATTTCAATAAATTTTACTCTTGCTGTGAAAACCAATTATAAAGTGTTTTCAGATATATCATACCTAATTTTCTTGTTATGTGTACTACAGTATGTACCCAATTATGATACAAACTGACTTTTAAACCCATCCTTATATAAGAGGAGGGGGATGGCTAGTTGGTATTTGATTATAGTTTGGGTGGGAGACATAAGAAGGAAAAGATACAATCCAGTCCATCCAGTAGAAGCCAAAACCCATAAAGAAAAATGATGAAATTTCCCCTCGCATCACAAGATCTGAGCAACTGTTTTCCTGGTCATCAAGGCATTTTATGACCAAATTGTACCACAAATCTCAAGGTACTAGTTTGGGGGGAGATACCAAAATTTCCTGGTGACTTGAAATTTGTGAGCTTCGACTAGCCTCCAGGGCTAGCAACAAATTCAGCAGACATCAATATCTGTAATGAGAAAATGTATAATTTTATTGGAATAATAAACTGAATCTAGATATCAGAAATGTCTAAAACTTACTATATTTTTAGCTAACCTGGCAAAAAAAAAACCATGCGAGCCTATTGCATGACCATCTGTCCCTCAACACTTGCTTGTGGACACTCAGGAGGCTTCATTTCTGATCATTTGTAATGAGACTCAGAGTGCAAGTTTATTTAGTGATGGTCTTGTATGAGCTCATTTATGAGCAATGTCCATGCATATTAATGATTTGATCTTGCATCAGATTGATTGAGCTTGTGAACAATAGAGGCCATATTTTCTGATCAAATTTTAATCAGATTTAGTATGTAAGCTTATATCATCAAGATCTCAGATTAATTCAGTTATACCATTTAATGAGGTGATCTTGAATCTGATTTGCTGAGCTTGTGAACACTCTAAAAAACATGATTTTGTTCAGACCTGGTATGCAATCTTGTATTATTGAAATCTCAGATGAGTTTAGTTATGAGCAATGTCCATGTATGTTAATGAAGTAGTCCTGCATCTAATTAGCTGAGGATGCGAATACTTTGGAACAGGTTTTCATCATCAAGAATTTGGATAAGTTCATTTGTCAGCAATATTCATGCATATTAATGTGGTGATTATGATCATGATTGGCTAAAGTTTGTTGTCACTGTTTAGGTTGTTCTTTTTCTAGATCAATTTTCGTCAGATTTGGTATGTTAGATTTTTGTTTATAGTATTCGTGGAATGCATGGAGATTAAATTCTGGTGATTTCATATTGAAATTATGTATACACATAGTACAGTGCATGCAGTTCCTTGCCAGTGTAATATTTGAAAACAAGGAGGGTAACCTCACAGATTGGAGGTTATGCAGAGTTTGTCCCCTTTCAGAAATGAAATTCAGACCCGATTTTTCAAAATTCATTTTCAAATACAGTATGCATAAATTTCAGTACAGAAATATAGAAAAAATAAATAATATACATTAGGGAGTTGAATGATTGATTTATAGTTAAACTGAAATATAAAATAACTAAAAAAATGTTACACTCTAAGTTGATAATAATTTGATAATATTATATTTATAAGAGACGTTTCTTAAATACCAATGAAATATTACAATCTTGTGGATTGCGTGATTTTATTTCTTGGGGGGAAAAAAAACAGGGGGAGGGGGGATTTATTAATAACAATGTATTCTATACTGGACAGCTAAATGAGGCACTGATGTACACTATTAAAGAATCAATAACACATTCTAGTCTATAGTGAACAAAAGGAGGTAATGATGTACACTATTAAAGAAAAATACACAAGTGTAGGCTATACAGAACAACTAAAAGAGGCACTTATGTGCACTATTAAAGAATAAATAACAGTGTAGACTATACAAGACAACTCAAACAGACACTGATGTACCCTGTTAAAAAATCAATAACACAGTGTAGTCTATACTGAACAACTTAAAGAGACACTGATGTACACTATTAAAGAATAAACAGTATAGGCTATACAGAACAACTAAAAGAGGCACTGATGTACACTTAAAAAATCAATGACGCTGTAGTCGTACTGAACAACTAAAGAGGCACTGATGTACACTATTAAAGAATAAATAACACTGTATGCTATACAGAGCAACTAAAAGAGGCACTGATGTACCCTATTGAAAGAATAAATAACACAGTGTAGGCTATACAGAACAACTTAAAGAGGCACTGATGTGCACTGTTAAAGAATAAATAGATGTAGACTACACAGAACAACTAAAAGAGGCACTGATGTACACTATTAAAAATTCAATAACACTAGTCAGTACTGAACAACTGAAAGAGGCACTGATGTACACTATTTAAGAATAAATAACTGTAGGCTATACAGAACAACTAAAAGAGGCACTGATGTACATACACTATTAAAGAATAAATAACACAATGTAGGTTGCACAGAATAACTAAAAGAGGCACTGATGTACACTATTAAAAAATCCAAGATTGAGGATTTCTTCACATATTATGTGCAAGAAAATTTTGCTT
This sequence comes from Megalonaias nervosa, assembly GCA_016617855.1. NCBI lineage: Eukaryota > Metazoa > Mollusca > Bivalvia > Unionida > Unionidae > Megalonaias > Megalonaias nervosa. The sequence continues at coordinate 60,228 of JAECUM010093265.1, forward strand.
TAAAGGTGAAATCTTTTTTCAAAACCTATGTCCATGTTTAATTTGCAAATAAAAATATTGCTAAAAATTTGACCACATTTAAAGTTTCTTTTTATCTTTGAAGCAGGTTTGAAATCTTTTGTTCAGTGGAGTTTGACAGCTGGATCTTTTCTACATTAAAATGCCTGAAACATTTGTGATTTATATATTATCATCGTCATTGTGTATTATTTTAAGGCATACCATTCATTATCATTACCCACAATTTATTAAGTATATTTTTTATTGTTAATGAAAAAAAAAAAAAAACCAAGATGTTTTCCTCATGAAATGCATCAAATTTGAATTACTAAGAACAAAGAAACCCATGACCTTAAAAAAAATCCTTGAAATTCTGTAGTCAGTCCTGGCTGGTGATATGTTGGGATTCAAAGAAAATGCCTTCTGGTTATGAGTCCAATGCATCAACTACTGAGCAAACACAGATCCATTAGGTCAGGTTCCCAATGGTTTCCAAGTTTTGACTCCATGGGTAAACCCCCACTGGGTTAAGGATCTACCCAGGAATCTGTGTTGACTGTATCAGTCAACTCACATTGTAATGTCAAATAAATGTATATACTTTGAGGGTGGGCTATAAAGAGTCAAGTTATGAAACCAGGCTTAGACAGCATGGTCCAGGAGAAATCCAGGGAACAGTGCTGGTTGTGTAACTGGCTTGTCCTTTTTATGCTAAGAATGGGATCTTTTATAGATATATTGCCTAGGAAAGAAAATAAAAGACTCTCAACATGTGTGTGAATTTGCCCTGACAAACTGACATGTCAGCTACCCAGCTTACTGTGGGTTGGTGGTTCTCACCATGGTTTTCTCTGGTACTTTCTCCACCAGTTTTACTGGCTGTCATGTATAACCTAGCATGCACTGAAAAATGGTGTTAAACCCAAAACAACAACAGCAATATAAGAACAAAAAGTAGTTGAATTTTTTTTCAAGCTTGCCTGGCCAGAAGCTTTGAACAGTAATCACTGCGGTGTCTGTATGTGTATTGATGTGTCTGTCCATCCATTCATGCACACCCCAGGGTCTTTTCGACATAGCACAATGTTAAAGTTGCTTGCTATCAAAAGAAAAGGTTGGCTAGACTAAAACCTACTTGTTTAAAATCACTGGCACTTGTAAGTAATTGAAGTTGTTGTATAAGTTTTTGAAATTTTGACATGATACTTGTTCTGACAATAAAATATCCCTACGCTTACTCGGTTTGGAGAACAAGGGACATAAAATGGCTGTAATGTACAAGAAAAAAGTCAGACTTCTTGTATGTTTTTCACATATAAATTGGTAAAAGGATTGATTTGATTTGATGTTTTACAGCATATCAACACAAGCCAATCAATTTGACATATCACGATAGCTGGTGTAATGATGGGATATGAACCTGCACTCTTTCAGTTGCAAATATGGTCACTGCCACCATTGGTCACCTCATAGCAACATGAAAAGGGTGCATTCACCATACCTGCATGAGTCAGTACAAACACGGTATCAGGGGATGTTTTACATCAAGACATCTATAAGATGTAAATATTGTCTTGTTACTTCAGTGATTGAAAGAAGTATTTAGTGTAGTTAATGGATATTGCTGATCAGTTTCCATCATCTAATTTTTCTTGAGCCTTTGTAAAGGCTCGTTACTTTCAGATGTTAAAATTTATACTAATGGTTGCTTGCTTACAAGTTTTTGAGAGTTGTGCATGGTTTTTGTCTCACCAACATTACTAAATAGAGAGACATGTTACATTTATTTTTTTTACTGTCAAGGGTAGGGTCACCGTTATGATTCTGTGTTGTGCAGACCAGATACATTATGGCTACCATTGTTGCTGCCTTGCAAATTTTGATATAGCTACTCCAAATGGAAGTCATATCTAGATGAGGATTTTGATGAGAAGACTTGTGATGTTTATTACATCATGAATTAAAGAATGGTTGCCAATCTGATGTCCAATAAGGCCATCATGGCAGCCATCTTGAAAATCTTGTTATTGCTACTCATCCTAAATGTAAAGTCATACTGACATGGAGATTTTTCATGAGAAGACTTCTTACAGTATCTAGTTGGGCATAAGTGAATGTGAAAATTTTGTTAGCGCTATTCCTGCTGCATATATAGACATGTTCAGAAGATGTTTTCACCTAAAGATTGAAATGATGTCTAGTTTGTCCTACATGACATTGGTATCAATCATACATCCAATATGGCTGCCACAGCAGTATTTTAAATTCCTGGAAAAATCTGTTCAGTCATTAGAGTGTCAGCCCCTTCAAGGGACTCTTGTTCTTATTGTGGGAAGTACAACTTATAGCTAAAAAATGAAGCATCATGTGGTGGGGTTTTTCAGTATCACAGCAGTGTTTTGTTTGCATCCATTGCTAATAGGTTAATATCCAGAATTCCTACCCAGATATATCCTGACGTTGTACTAACTGAAACATTTCTGTTAAAAAGAAGGAAAAAGTTTTTTTTGAAAGTAGCAAAAGTTAGTTTCTTGAAAAAGGAGGTTCTTTTTTCTTTTCACTTTTTTTTATATTTTATTTTTGTGGTTTTTGCAGATCATGGATCTTGATTTATCCACATTTTAAAATAATGATTTGGAATATAAGTAATTTTGCAGTATTGTGTATAAGTATTTTTTTATGTACAATATCTGGTATTTATTTAAGCAGATCTCAGTCTATTAAGACAAAGTTTGGGATATCTGATTGGTCAGCATAAAACCAGACTTGTCTTAAGCCAATCAGATTTCACTATTTTTAACTTTTGACACAGACTTTAACATATTAGACTGCATTATTCAGAAAAAGCATAAAAAGTACTCAAAGAATCAGTTTGTGCACCGATCATGTATTCATTTTGGGGTAATTATTTGTTATTAGATTTATATTTGCATGTAAATATGCTATTTCTCAGTTGTGTATTTTTGTAAATTATTTCCTAATAATGTATAAGTGTGCCTTTTGTGCTTTGTTTACATCATACTGTCACACGTAAGGAATGGATCATTTTTAATGGATGCTCAGATGCTTTTGAATTGATATTACACTTTTAGAATGTGAAAGTCTTGGAATTATTTGTACATCAGTGAATAAGACCCACTTGTTCTTGGTGTCCTCCAAGCCCAAGTTTTCATCAGTTATGGTGTTTTTAATGCACACAGTGTTAGCAGCAAGGGATATAATGTTTTACTGCTGTCTGTCCACATGCAGGCATGTTTGTTCATTCCTCCTGAATCTGTTTTTTTCATAATATTAATGATATTAGACTTTGAGCCAAGAAGTTGTACACATTAAAGCTGTCAGTAGATACCTAATTAGATTGTCAGCAGATTTTTCAGTTCTTTTAATTCTTCCCTAAAACCTTTAAGAATGTGAGGAAGGCAAGTGTGTATTCATATTTAATGATTTAATTAGATTTGCACACTATTCACTTATTTATTACTTTTTTTTTATATTTTGGACTTCTACTTTTCTTTTACCTAAAAGAAACTTGAATGGGATAAAGCAAAATCCACATGAGATAATGACCTTGTATGCATATTGTGATTTCCAGGCCATTACAGTAAGTTTTGTTGAGATCACTCTTGCAGTCACTTCTCAGGTGTTGCTGTCATCATCAGCAGTTTGTTAAGTTCATAGATTCTCATACTTGTAATTAATCATTATGAAACTAAGTTCCTTCTGTGACACATTTGTTTATCTCAGTCAGAGAAATGTACATGAAGATGTTTGTGCAAGTTTTCCATTTGCCTGTATTTCACATACCCATTGATGGATTTTGCTTCTACTTAGGGTGAATCATTATGAAGTCAAGCCAATTCATTACATGGCATGCTTGCTTGTCCCTTTGACTATAGGGTCAAGGTCACAGTGGTAGAAAATTTGTTGTTAGATTTTGGTTCAAGTTTATTTATTTGCTTGATTTCCTAAACCCCTTCAAGGATTTTATTTATACAGTACTTGGAAAGAATCCACTGAAGCTACAACTATTGATTCAGCATCATGTGCACGCATTCAAACTCCAGTCAAGACATACCATAGACTTATTAAAATGGTACTAGTTAAGAGGTTAGTGTTAGGACTGGTCAGCCTGGAGTCAGGATAATGTGACTGGGTGGGACATGATACTACGTGTCTGAGGCATGATACTCCAGTGCTAGACATCACCATAAACTGCCACACTATAGACATTGAAGCAATATGACTGAAAAATTGTTAAAGCTACATTTCAAATCCAAACACACACACACACTCACACACACTTTGTTAGCTTTTTTCCCCATTTTAAAAAGGTAACATTCCTGATTTGGGGATAATTTTGATACCATTTGGTTTCATGCTGTAGAGTTATTTTCAAACATAATTTGTTTAAAAAGTACATCAAGATGTACAGAATTTTGCAACAGTCTACCTTCCTAACTTTACAGAGGCTGTATTTAAAATCAGGCAAATAATTTTAAGTGACCCAGTCGTTTACAAACTTCAGAACTTCAAGAGAGAGGATAAATGGGGGGGGGGGGTGTTAAAAAGATATGTTCAAAGTTAAAAAGATTTTAACAGCAAAACCGATGAATGTCAGAAAGTAGTGTACTTATTAAATGGACAGGATCTGACGAATTGGTCAACATCTGTAAGCAAACTGAAAATAAGATGCCATTAAATCAGTAATTTGCTTAAGATATTGCTTTTCTAGAGGTGATATACCAAAACTTAACCTTTCCAGAGGAGACACTTGACATACAGTACATAGAATTAATAAGGAGTAAAATGGGATGAAATTGTATGTGAGTGGATCTAGCGAAGATATTTAATGCAAGCACGTGAATGATATGTTGATTAATAATGTGAATTAATGATAATCGAATCTGTGACACCTTACCTTGGTTCATGCCCATATGTCCATCTCCCTCAAACTAACCTAAACTAACTGGCAACCCTATCCTGTACATGCATGCAAAGTTCATCAACGGATATAACACTGAATTCGTCCCTCTTGGATATGATCAATGCGTGGATTTTATCAACACATATGATGTTTGGATATATTAACATATACGATCAATGCGTGGATTTATCAACAAATAAGATCTGTGTTTTGTTCATCAACATCTATCATGGTGCATTAGATTGTCATGCATATAATGAAACTGAATATTTGCTTGAAAACCTAATATATATTCCACGAACAGATATGATACTGTTAGTTCATGGCATCTCGGCCTTGAATATGAATACTTTCGACCCACCTCTCCTAAGACGGGTTGAAAAATGATATCGTGTAGAACACCCCTATCAGCCCACTAAAGGATCCTTCAGTAACCGCTCTACCCCATTGTCCCGTTAAGGCCCATATATATTGTGGCGATATAGAGTAAAGCAACACTATATATGCTATGGACGTAGTCAAATCCACGACCACAAAACACGGGGTAAACGTGCCCCCCACCAAGGCGTTGTGCCAACTTCATTGAGTGACCAGCAAGGCCAAACTATACATCCTGGGTAATGTTGCATATGAGAGAGAGAGAGAGAGAGAGAGAGAGAGAGATACATTCATACGATTCTTAACCAACAGAAGATAGTATAAATAGTTACGAAAGATTCTTTAATGGTTTTAACACAAAATGTACTCCCTTATAAAATCAGGTAACAGCTAGCACTAATTTGCTATCAGAATCTTAACGTACCAGACACCGTGAATAATTTTGTTAGTCTTGGTGAATGTGGACGATACCTTCGAACACAGCTGATATGTTCAGATGTTTAAAGTACTGGACGAAAATTATGCATATGCCGACAAACAGATATCCCTTCCAATGTTATGTTATGTCAAAAATGACATGGATGATGCCGGCAAAAGCACATGGGTCAGTAAAAGTTAAACATATTTTTTTCTCTTATTTTTTATTTATGCATGGCTAGCGTCAAAAAATGGGTGACAGAAAAAATTTTCTAACTGTTCAGACGTCTATTTGATTCTTCGTTACAGCTCTAGTCAAATAAAATATACGATTCTACAAATGGTTTTATTAACGGCAATACAAGCTGTTATTTGATAATAACTAACATTAAATCTACCGTTCATTTTCAAAAAACATTTGCATCTTTTCAATGTTCTAAACATTATTTAATGATTGAACGAGGAAGACAATAAAATTGAAAGAGATCAGAGTTTGCAAATTCTGTCCTAAAGAAAATATCAAGTGTGTAGAAAATGGGTATCAGTTTGTATGTATATGTACTTATATCAATTTAAGACGGAAATATCTCGACGATATGTATTATATCAATCGTAGATAAATTCATAAATACTAAATACAATGTCCATTCAGAAAATTTTTTTTTTTTTTTTTTTTTTTTTTTTTTTTGCTTTTAAACTAATAGATCAACTGTTAAAGGATCAATATCAACACCTAAAGAAATGTGTTTTACCAAACTGATTATGGCGTACTGTGTATTATACTCTTGTTTTATTATGTTTTATGGGCCCGAGGCCTAAAGTACTGAATAAACTTTCTCTTCTATTCTGTTCTCTTCTGAATGGCAGAAGAATGATTTCAAAGAGCTAACCAAAAAAGATGAAGGATCTCAAAACCAAAAGAAATGTTAATGAAAGCACAATAAAAGCTATGATGACACGTGCCAGTTTATCGATTACTAATTTTGAGCCGTAAGATGAAAACCATAAAAGATGGCACAGTTACTGAATTTTACAGCAGGCTGCTTGCTAAGGTTATTCTACTCAATCAGAAACAAAAAAGAATTCGCTGGTTGAGAAGCATAATGATATTGGTGTGGAACAAGGTTCTATTGTCGACTTAGAACATTGAAAGGAATGGGAATAGAATTCAGTGATTTGGAGCAACGGTTGACAACAGAGACAACTGCGTTCAAATCAAAACGGAAATAGATTATTAAAAAAATTAACTGGTTGCATTGACAGAGTCAAAACCGAAATTAACAAAAGCGTAGGGACACTTAAAAGTTAACGGAACACATAAAGGGGCATAAATAGTATTAGATTGTGTTAAAATGAATGAATTAAAATGAATGTAGATAAAATCAAAAAGGAATTTGAGAAGGAAACTACTAATGGTTGGATGTATATTGTTTCTCGATTTGTGCATTGAATCAAGTCAGGACTACACGAATTGTATTGATTTTAACGTAATTTTTTATGACTACATCCCAAAGGAGAGAGAGAGAGAGAATTATCGACACCGCAGCCAATACACCTTTAAAGAACATCACACTTGACTCGCCTACGAGTTTAAAGGGTGCTTTGTTACTATGTGAAACGCATACAGAAAGTAACCCGGAACATTTTACAACCCAGTAAAAGAAAAGGATTCAATGAACATAAATTTGTTTCATGATTTGATCGGCAATGTTAAGACATTATTGGTTTTATCACGCCAAGGAAGTGGGAGCTAGGTGGCTTTCCCAATGATACACAGCGACTATGGAAGGTTTGCCAGTCCTGGTTATTCTGTGGATTCCAGTTGTAACAGTCGTACCAGGGACCCAACAGACCACTTTCCCAACGTAAATCATATCCTCTACGGCTAGATTCCCTATCCCGTCCATAAATGAGGAAGATTGTATGTAGCTACCACGGACTCGGGCTTTAGAGTACGATTTAGGTTACAGAGGCTATTACATATGCATTTGATGAACACAAGAGCACATATAAATTAGTACTGTAATTGCCAGCAATAATACAAAATAACTAAATCTTTAGTACACTCCGATTGCAATACGCAAGATACGCAGTACAATATTTGTATCTCACTTTATATGCGTGTACATCAGTCATGGATGATATAATGTTTCTAACAGGGGTGGTAATTTAACTCGGTCTAGCAACAATAACACAATCAATACTCCATTGGAATAAGGCTAAGGTAAAACTTAAGGGCATGGATGTTAATATAATTGGAAAGAAATATAAATTACGATGAATGGAACACAAATTGAGCTGCAGTCAACTTGTTACCTTACAGTGATGATCCTGTGGTACTTTTCTCTTCCTTAAAAATGGAAAGAAATCACCATGGAGTAATGATGATAAGAAGTTAACGAAAGTTTTAATACAGTAATATCAATCGTGTTAGAGAGTTTTCTGAAAATGACAACATTCCAGAACTCAATAATTCTTTAAAGTTTGCTACATTTGGGTGATATACAAGTATGTATGTATGTATATAGTCTTTTGTGCGCTGATAATTTTTCAGCCAAGAGAAGAAAAAAAAAAGCAAGCATATTTTTACTGATTCTGTTCATCGTGTCTGTTTATCTGTGGTAATACTTACGTTGACAATTTTTTATTCCTATTTTTGCGGCTATTGGAACCACGATGTTAAAACATGATTAATATGTCAAACTCTTTGTCGTTTAATTTTAATTACTCGAACAGGTTTGATATCAAGTGGTTTAACTATTTCAAAAAATATTTACATATATATATCAAAATTAGTCTCAGTTTTATTAATGTCCTATTTTTACCGGACATCTATCAAATTACTCACTCTTTCTATCTTAATTTTATTTTGATGGTCTGTCTACATTATCGTTTAGTGTGTTTAACACAGCTTTAAGCAGAAAAGAAACATTTACTAGATTTATGTTTTGGCATCATACAAGCTTTTTTTCCTTAACCCATTCATTTAAATCTAATTATGAACTTTTTCTGAATGGCATATATCTGTCTATGCACGGTGTTAAATATTCAATCCTGTCAAACACACGTCTTGTAGTTTTGCTTATCTCCTCGCCAGATTTGTTATGTACAGTGTCATATAAATGTACATTGTCATATAAAAAGTGCGTCGTATAAATATACAGTGTCATGTCATATAAAAAGTATGTCATATAATGTACATCATTATCATGAATCCCTTAACCCATGAGGTCGTTGGGGTACCACAGTTGACTTTGCAACCAATTCTCTCCATCTTTCCCTGTTCTCTACTGCCCTTTGGGAATCTCCAAATCCCATGCCTGTCCACTCCTTAATGTCGTCTTCCCACCTCTTTTTCTGTCTGCTCTTCTTCTGCACCCTCGCACTGTTCCTTGCAAGATTGCTTTGCCAGTCCAGATGATCTTGAGACATGACTGTACCACTTCAGTTCGCGATTTTTTACAGTGGTCAAGAGGTCTTCATAGGATCTGATGGCTCGTTTGGATCCCGTTGTGGACTTCTTCGTTGGTTACATGGTCAATGTATGAGATGCCCAAGATCTTGCGGTAGCATCTCATTTCGAAAGTTTGAATCCTTCTTTGTAGATATGATGTGAGCGTCCATGTTTCACAAGCATACAGAAAGATGGACATGACAATCGAGCGCATCTGCCTTATTTTGAAACCAAAAGCAATGTTGGTATCTTTCCATATTGGTCTCAACCTTGTTACTGCTGCTGTTGTCTTGGCAATCCTGCAAAGTAGTTCTGGTTTGGAGCCCTCATCTGTGATAATTGATCCCAAGTACTTGAAGCTTGTGACTCTTTCCAGCTTCTGTCCACTGACCTTTATTTCTGCACTGATACCATTGGTGTTGTTCGTCATCAGTTTGGTTTTTTCGGCACTAATCTCCATACCGTATGCTGTGGAGGTTGTGTCGAGGCGCTCAACCAAGTCAGCCAGTTCTTTTCATCTCCTGCTAAACCATCAATATCATCTGCGAAGTGAAGGTTGGTGATTGTTCTTCTTCCGATGCTGACAGTGCCTTTGTGGTCATGCAAGGCATCCTCCATGATCCTTTCCAGGAAAATTTGAAGAGTGTAGGTGACAGTATGCATCCCTGTCTGACGTAACTGTTGTTCGAAACCAATCTCCTCTGCTGCCATTGATGAGGACAGCACTGGTGGCTTTGTCATAGAGAAGCTCAACAACATGCACCAGGTCTGAGCTGATGTTGTACTTCCTCATAATTGCCCATATAAAGACGTGGTATAGATTCTGCTGATGCTGAAGGTATTTCTCGCAAAGGAGTCTGAGATTGAAGATTTCTTCTGTGGTGCTCCTTCCTGCTCGGAAGCTCTTCAGTAATAATTTTCTCTGCGTGAGGCTTTACTCTGTTGAGAATTAACTTCATCATGACTTTGCTCGGGTGACTGATCAGACTGATGGTTCTGCAGTTTTTGCATAACTGTCGGTTTCCTTTTTGGGGGAGCACGATGACTAGGGATTGAGTCCATGAGGTGGGCCATTCTCCTGTCTGCCATATCTTGTTGCAGATTGTTGTTAGGACTGTGGCTATCTCTTCTCCTCCTGCTTGAATGAGCTCTGCTGGTATGTTGTCAATGCTGGCTGACTTTCCTTTCTTCAGTGACCTAACTGCAATTTCTACTTCTTTACGAAGAATGGGGTTGTCATCAGTTTCTTCTGCCTGAGGGCAATTTAGTACTGCTGGATCTCCTTGGGTCTTATGATTGTACAATTCTGAGCAGTATTTTGTCCATCGTTTGAGGATCTCTTGGTCTTTTGTGAGGCATTTTCCTGATTTGTTTTGGATGGTGGTAGTTTTCCCTTGTTTATGGGTTGTGAGATCTTTCACCATTTGATATGCCATTTTGCTGTCATTTCTACTCAGACCGTCTTCGATTTTGCAGCACTGTCTTTCTATCCAGGATTCTTTGCCTTTTTCATGCTTTTCCTAATCATATCGTTTATGTCTCTGTATTTTCTAGCTCCTTCATGATCTATTTTTCCCTTTTTCAGTTTTCTTCTTTTGTCGCATAGTTCAAGGACATCTGTTGTGACCCAAGGTTTCTTTGTTCGACGATATTTGCCAATGATCTCGCTAGCTGTGCCAGTCACAGCTGTGTTGAATGTGGTTGTTAAGGACTCTAGGTCGATTTCTTGGCTGTTCAGGGTTAACAAAGGTGCAAATTTACCACCTATCATTGCTTGAAAGGCTTCTGCGACTTTGGATCTTTCGTTTTTTCAAGGTCAAATCTGATTCTTGGTTGGTTAGGCTTTTTGATCAGTGTACATATATGACACTGCATAAATGTACAGTGTCATACAAATGTACAATGTCATATAAACGTATAAAGCCATATAAATGTACAGTCATACAAATGTAGCCATATAAAAATGTCATATAAATGTACAGTGTCATATAAATGTACAATGTCATATAAAAGTATAATGCCATATAAATGTACAATGCCATATAAATGTATTCATAAATGTACAAAGTCATATAAAAATACGTCATATAAATATACAATGTCATGTCATATAAAAAGTACGTCATATAAATATACAACGTTATATAAACGTGCAGTATCATGCAAATGGACAATGTCATATAAACATATAAAGCCATATAAAATGTACAGTAATAAATGTACAATGTCATATAAATGTACAATGACATAAATGTACATGGTCTTATAACTGTATAATGTCATGTGAACTTTTAATGACATCATCCATTTCACATCTGTTCATTATATTTATAAACGTTTTTTGTTTTTAAAATGTTTATATCCAACTTGTTCACCCTCTTGAATGGGTTATTTCATAAGTTTTATTGTTAAGTGTAATCATCCTTTTACATAACCAACTTGAAAAAATTTTCTACTGATGATCTTCAAAAGTGGCTTAATAATGTTGAACCAATTAATTCAAATCTTGATTACTGCTGCCATACAAATATATGGGTATATTTCTTATACAAATTTCTTAGTCCTTCCATTGTGATTCCATTTGAATTCATCCGTTTTATTTGTTTTCTAGTTAAATACTATCCGGAGAGTCAAGGTAGTATTTTGTTTCTTATTTGTTTTGGTATTGGGACATCAAGGTTTCAAGATCTTCATTTTGATTTATTTGAAGAGATACATAAATATTTTTCCAGATGTGACTAAAATATTCATAAAATATATATTCAATCACTGTTTTTGTTTTAATTACTGTTGTATGTATACAACTGCGTCGCCGTTTTAAATTTTATTTTGCAGTACTGCTTTTGTGTTCTGTGAAATTTTAACGTGTATTGCATCACAGAGTTAATCTGTGGTGTAGTCCACTCTTTAAAAATTGTTTCATCTGTGCTGAGTCACACCACTAGCCTTCTGATGACTGATAACAAGCTGACTCGGTTATTTACATTGTAAACAAAGAACTGCGTACCAGTCAATGACGTTTGGTGCTCGCTGCGATCCTGTTTAATACTTATAAATTCAGTACACAATATCTTAATGTCATTATATATCATGTGCTAAATATATTCAGATCATCATGTTCGCATCGCAAATCGTCTTCATAATCTATCTTCTATTTTCCACTTCACATTTATTTGTGAATTACTAAGGTCTGACTGGTCCAGTATATTTTAGATTAGTTGATATATTGACTGAACTTGAATTTTTATTTCTGGAAATTTAATTTGCGCATAGGCGAAGTTTCCGCTCTGTCAGTATATCAGCTTCTAATATGTCCAACAATACTGAGTGAAAAAATAAAACTAATGAAATCAATAATCCTGTTTTTTATGTTGCTCATTCACCGACAAAAGAACAATGGGACAGAGTTAAGCCCTTTGGGGGAAAAATAAACAACACTGAAAATCTTTAAGGTTCCTCACATCGTTTTATCTTATTCTTCTTCTTTCCTTCTTCTATCTTATCCCATTTCTTCTTCCTCTCCTGTTTCTTCTCTTGGACCATCTCCTCCTCCCTATCCTTCTCCTTCACCGTCGTTCTCGTTAATATAGTTGAGCTTGCAAACTGTATCCCAGACCCACCTGTTTTCTATTAGCAGCGCATTCAGGTAAGTACTAATTTAAACTATTACAAGAATAATATTCGAAACCTCTTTGACAAATAAATTTCGGCAGCTGGATACCTTGACTGCCGTTTTCGTTACAAAAAAGAAAAAAAGGAAAGAAATCTTTGCATTGCACGTTTTCCACGTGGGTCAATAAAACTAGGGATGTCTTCCAAAAAAAAAGATCTTCAGTACAGCATTTTGGGATCAAATGCTTCCAAACCTTTGTAAATCTGTGATAATTCAAAAATAAAAAATGACTTGAATGCTTTTTAACTTTCTCAGTCCAGAGTAAGATCTACTTTTGCCAATGAACTCAAACGCTCGGGGAAAAAATAAGTCTGAACAAAAATTGTAGACCTGCATAATTTAGACCTTTCAAAGTTATAATGTAGTTTTAAACACACAGCCGAACACTCCGCAAGTACCTCTACATTGTTAACTTTTATCTCGAAATCTTTTGTATTTGTAATACCTGATACAGATTTTTACAAGCCAGCCAAGTGTTCGGCACAAATAAATGTGACATTGTGAATAAAATTGGCAAATCCAGAGCGCAGATACTATCTTACACAACACCTCTTTGATACAAACTATTCTCTTGTTGTAAAGGAAATAGAGAAAGAACTACAGTGCCTATAATTAAAAATGGATTTATCCATCGAACCCTTTAGTAGTAATCGACATTTGTTTTTAAGCTCTCGACGGAACAACTTTGGTTTTATGAGTGAATGTATTTATTTAATTATCAATTCTCTGTCATGTCTGTAATTCTCTCTCTCTCTCTCTCTCTCTCTCACACACACACACACACACACACACACACACACACTTAATGACGTTCATTTGGCTTCGGGGCTTTTCTTACTGATGTCAAGAGTGATTTTGTTCCCGCCAAATTGGGATGGCATTCTTTGCCGCAGCCAAGTTGGTTACACATTTTGCAAAAGCTGGGAACAAGTTGCAGATGGAAAAGAAGGTAGTAATGGGTATGGAAGTGACTTTTAAATGGGATGGCTTTTCGGGGTCGTTCTCCATTTGTCAACTTGGGCTTTAATCTATACACAACTGTGTGAGAAGTCGATATTGGCTCAGTTGATAAGGTAATTTCTTGGTGCTTATCATGATCACAATCTTAAAACAGATTTGCTTGTTGTTTTTGGGGAGATTTATTTTCAAGAAAAGCATGATAAAGCTAACTTTCCAGATATTCGTTATCTTTACTCGTAACCATTCGGACAATACCGAAATGCAACATGTAGCTTGCCATAAGGTCCGAGTTAACCCAACGTTTTCAGTTCCCAGAAAGAGGGCTTTGGATAGCACATGTTAAAATCAATCTGATTAAAATCAGATATCCACTGTTATACATAAAGATCTGACAGCGACCGCTTAGGGGTCGTGTTCTGGTAGCCTATGTTATTACCATAATCCCTAATTTTATCAGCCAATTGCATTTGGAGACTGAGAAGTGTGGACGAAGAGCACGAATGTGTACTGAACGATTTGATTCACTTTCAGATTTTTTTAAAGCTGCATTTCCATTATCTAATTCAAAGGTCACAAGAACATGACCATTAAGCGGTCGTCGTCAGAGCTTCACCTTGGACAGCGGAGATCTGATTTTAATCAGATTAATGTTAAAATGATGGAACCCACGTTTATATGTTGCGACACGATACGATTAAAACGAATTTAGCTTTGTGAGGGAGCCAATTTGTTTTAAAGGTTTTCATGATATAAGGATGGATGATTCACACACACACACACACACACACACACACACACACACACATATAAAGAGAGAGAGAGAGAGAGAGAATAGTTCAACCACAAGATAAACATGTATACTGTTCTAGGCAATACTGTTTCGTCACTGAAAGATGAAAGGAAAGAAGTTAAGAAAAGTCAGAGACAGTAGAATAGGAAAGGGAATATTGTTTACATATACATTTTAAAGATCAATAGATGTGGAAAATATTTACAATTACCACTAAGGTATCATGACAATTGGTGCACATATCACACACACACACACACACGCACGCACACACATACATACATACATACATACATGCATACATACATACATACATACATACTTGAAACGGGAATGATTAGATTTGTTAGGAAATTATAATAAGCATTGTGAAGCAGAAAAGAAAACAAGTAATTAAGTAAATAAATATATGTTCATTCCTCTCGTTCTTCTAAAAAGAGGAAGTTTTACTTCTTCAACGATACACCTGCACATCCAAATTATTTTATTTATATTCATTTTTTTTAACTTTAGTTTTCACAGTCTAGTTGCAGGCAAAATGCATTAAGTTTGCAATGTTATCAAAAACTTGAACGTAAAGAGACAAAAACTCATTGTCATGAATTCTACCATACCCTGAATCCGCAAGATACTTTTAGAGGTGACCTACTATGATGAAATAGTATCTGTATTAGGACATAATGAACTATTATTTTTTTATTCCTTTAGTATGGGATCATTTTCAAAATTTAAAACACTGCTTATAGTTTTCCTACTCCTATAATCGATGACTTTGTTGCAATGGCCCATAGCTGCAAAGTGAATGCGCAGGCTCATTGAACAGAAGTTCTCATCGATCGATGACCAGTATTTCAGAAGCCAGGTCTTGTCAGACAACATAACGGAACAATGATAGCGCGTGGCAGGCGGTGAGGTTTTCTTTCGATTTCAATACCTACGTCGAATATGCGATTTCATGGATATTTCCACCTGCAGCTAAATGACCGAGCTTTTGGTCAGGGAATACACGTACCTATATATATATATATAAATATATATCTTACCTGGATTTGCCCAATTAACGTTAGGTCTTTATACCGTTGATTGAACATGTACATTTTAGTAAGGATGTACTGAAGCGACAGCGATGATACAAGCAACATCGATAATAACGTGGATTCACTTATCCTTAGATCATTTCAATAAGTACGTATAAAATGTATGTTAAATGAAAGAAAACGGAATCGGAAATAATTCAGAAAAATATATGGATTAATTGTCAGAGAAAAGTGCACAAAAGGTAAGTTGCTTTCATATAAAGAAAATATCATGCTAAATGGGTGAAAATTAAGGATCAGTCAAAATTTGGTGGAGGGGGTGAAGGGCACGTTGGAGGTCGGAGGTAAAGGTAGGGTAAACGCAAATCAGGCCGGATTGTTGTCATGCTTACCCAAAAACCTGTGTAATACAAAATACAATGCCAATCCTGAAATGTATAATTATATCATACACTTCCTGTGTGGCACAAAACTTGTACCACACATTGTAAAAGCACACAAATTTATACGAACATCACTCTAACCCTCATCCCCGTCCAAGTCACACAGCTTTTCCCTCCAAGGTAAACATTCAGCACTCCAGTAAAATTCATTTTAAAAAAATAAAATCATTTATATTCATCTAATTGCATTTGCTACCATGATACGCATTAGTAGTATGATAATTAGTGTTAATGAATTTACAAAATACATTAATGTGAGTCACGGCTGTTACATGCTTTTATTCTTTAAAAAAAATAATGTTGAATAGGACAGTATAATGAGCTCAAAATACTCTTTTATCAATATAATATTAACCTTCAAAGGAAAAGCAGTAACTATCAATACAATGTGTGTCACACGACCACGTGTTTACAGGGCGTGTTAACTGAAACTGTGCTTTCTTGTCATTTTATATTGCTTTGAATATAACAGATATGCTCCAGTCCTTGATAAGTTTAATTTATACAAGTGTTTCTTAAAATTATATGAATCAAATTTTTTTATGAGTTCTGTTATACAGTGTCTCAGTTGAAAACGATGTGATGGTTTAGACGGAACATATAGATAAACTGTATGTCAACACTGTAATTAGCATTTTTGATGAACCTTGTACACCTTCTTAAGATCCTTATTAAATACAGCTAATTTTCTCTCTAGGCTGGCATGAATTTACTCAGGTCAATGTTTTTACTTTCGTTTCGTGTATGTTGATTTATAGTCCTTATGTTGTAAATTCCGACACTTTTTCGACACATACATACACATTAATGCACGCACGGACACACACACACACACACACACATACATACATACATACATACATACATACATACATTCATACATACGAATTGCTCCGAGGAAGGAGAAGAGACAACAATCTTTACACCCCGACTATCTGCTAGCATTGAAATGCGATTCCTTCCATATGAACATTGCCCATTATACACAATTACATTCATACATACATACATACATAAACATACATACATACATACATACATACATACATACATACATACATATCCCTGACGGTTTACGGGGACAGTTTATCAGTGTGTGGTACTCTCAAAAGGATACAATGATCCTCGTACAATATATGAAATATCAGTTTGTTGCTTCGTTCAACACACTTATGTGTACTGCTATTTCTACGCATGAAAATCAAATCCATTTTCCTTTTCAAAAATATCAACACCTCCTTAGTACGCCTTACATGAAGACAAAATTTCACCTCGTCACTTTCCTTTTCAACCCAGAAATTCGTAATCGAGCAAGAATGTCTTAATTTTTATGAGTAGAAAGACCCGTGTGATTTGAGTGAAATCACATAATAAAGAAGTCAAAAACTGACCTCGGTATGAACGAGGCTTATTTTACTAATTGGAACACAATAAGTAGACACAAAAAGGCTCATACCTGTGCATTTTAAGTGTTTGTAAGCATGCCCACCTGTCAGTTCCGCTGGATGTCGTTATCATTCCTTTTATCTGCGAATGATAGTATGCGTGTCATTATTTCAACTCTACCTCTCCAAAACATGATAGCTTTAGATTGCAAACAGTTCCTCACATACGAAAAAGAAAGACAGAAAGAAATAAAAGAAAAAAGAAGGAAAGAAGATTTCACGAATATAAATTTTCCCGCTTATTACAAAACACTGCCCACATACAAAAAGGAAATATTGACAGACGGACGGACAGTTGGATTGGTTTCTCTGTTTTTTACGGCACAACAGAAATTTAAGGTTACATGTTGCCGAGGCAAATGAATCTCCCAAGAACCCATCCCAAGAATACACCACGGTGGCCGATCTGATATTGGGAATCCAACCACTGGCCTTCTGGTCACGAGTCCAACACCGTAGCCAGTGAGTTATCGCCGCACCCACAGACAAATGGACAGATAAAACGAAAATATTATCGCGATTATTTAATAATTTAACGTTTTATATGAAATATGGATAAATGCATTGGATTGTTTATATATCTACTAGTGTCGTTGTTTATACGTTTGTTTGTGGCTGTATATGACGATAAATCTAATTTGTGTAAGAGCCATCGAAAATCGAGAGAAGTAGTCGCACACACACACACACACCCACACCCACACACACACACACACACACACACATATATAGTATATATATATATATATATATATATATATATATATATATATATATATATATATATATATATATATATATATATATATATATTCGCTATCCAATGTGCTGGATCAAAAACAGCTGTTTGTGATCGATGCCATTTTTTTTCTTTTTGTCCTTATTAAAGAGAACCGGACCATTAAAGATGCCGTTACAGGGTAAGGAAGTACTGAAAAAAATACGATCGATCTTTTTCATGTTATCTCCCGATTTGTCATGTCATTAAATGCAGTTTACGTCCTTTTTTTTAGCATAGGGCGATTGACTTCATCGAAGAGAGTAGGCTGAGACGCACTGTCTCTGTTACATGTTATTAACATAAGGCGAATCGTTAATTGAAGAGTTTAAGCCGAGACCTTCTATCACTTATACCTATTATTTGGCATAGGGCGACTCATTACATGGAAGAGAATAGGCTGAGACTTTATATATTTCGCATTAATAGCGTAAGGCAACTCAGTTCATCGAAAAGAATAAGCTGAGACTTCCTATCAATGATACATATCATTTAGCATAGGGCGACTCATTATATGGACAAGAACTGGCTGAGACTTCCTATCAATGCTATATATTCTTAGTTCAAGGCAATTCAATACATAGAAGAGAATAGGCTGGGACTTTCTATCTGTGTTTTGTATTAATAGCTTAGGGCGACTCATTTCATCGAAAAGAAAAAGATGAGGTTTCCTATCAATGATACATATTATTTAGCATAGGGCCACTAATTACATGGAAGAGAATAGGCTGAGACTTCTTATATGTGTTTCCTATTCATAGCGTAGGGCGACTCAATTCATCGAAAAGAATAAGCTGAGATTTCCTATCAGTGACACATATCATTTAGCATAGGACGACTCAATAAATCGAAGAGAATTGGCCGAGACGTCCTATCAATGTTATATGTTACTATTTCAAGGCAGCTAATACATGGAAGAAAATAGGCTAAGATTTCCTATGTAAACTTGAAATAGCATCTGCCGGAGATTGGTAACCTATTAAATGTGGCAAGATTTGTTAACCTATTTGCGGTGAATCGTTTTGTTTAAGTCCATTGGACTGGATGTCGTTTGAAGAAGTAATTATTATCTAGATTAATAATTTCTTAAGAATAATGGAATTTAAGTGTTCAGCAGACATATATTTGGAAATTTTTCATATGAATTTCCAAGGAAAAACATTGAGGGTGAGGCAAGGTACTTTGTATGAAACTTTGATTTATTCTTTACTTATTACGTTGTCTTCAGAATGATGTTAGTTCATCAACAGGGTTTTGCGAAAATATTTCTCATATATATTAGTTTTAGACGAGAAATGTATATACCTTGCACTGTGGGAGGATAGTATATGGGTCAAGAAGAAACTCGTCTAAGATATCACTGAGATAATGCATAAGGTAGCTCTGTTTCTGCTGTAATCATCTGCACGTTCGAATGTGTTTACTGAACTTTTCGTCATATTCAAAGCTGAGAAACAACAGTATAATGCCATTCTGTGATCAAAAAGAAAGTGACATTCGTAAAAAAAAATTTTTTTTAGGCTAGCTCTGTATGTTGGAAATCCGAACAATAGAATGAATTCAAAACATGAGTGACAGAAATTTAGTTTATTAAAAAAAGAGAGAGACACACACATACATACATACATACATACATACATACATACATACACTGCTTAACATCATTTACCGTCATATGAACTATTATCCACTTAAGCTTCATCATTGCATCTTGTTTCAAGAGAGGTTTTGAAAGTTTTACACAGGTTGACAGAGAGCGCAAAGAAACAACCAAGCATAAAAACAAATTTAGTAAATGGGAGTGGGGAATCTGCAGTTTGTGGGAAAAAAATCACAAGTGTGGTCTCCTTGAATCAAAATCATGTGAATGGGGTTCACACAACTGCATTACAATCAAAACGGATGTATTATAAGAAGCAATGACTAGGATCTTTTGGACACAACCGTTTTCGATTATCACAATCGAAATTACTTCGGTCTTTTGGACACAACCGATTTATTGTTCATTATTACAATCGGAATTATTTGGTTCGTTTGGACACAACGAGTGTGTTGTTGATCATTGCAGTCAAAATGACTTCAGTCATTTGAGCACAACCGATTTATTGTTCATTAGTCCAGTCTGAACGACTTGGGTCGTTTGGACACAACCGATGTGTTGTTGAACATTGCAATCGGAATGATACTGGCCTTTTTCACACAACCGATTTATTGTTCATATTACAATCGGAATGACTTCGATCTTTTGGACACAACCGTAAATGACTGGCTAATTGCCAAATAAAAAGCTTTTTTGTTTCTTGAAAGAACTATAGCTTTGGTAAGGAATGGTTCGGTATATCTGGTCATAGTTTGTAGATGTTCCCAATGGTATGTTTGTTGGTTCTCGTAATTATTATTTTAAAAAGATCTATATTTTACTAAAATCAACAGAAAACAGAATTTGATTTATCCAGAAAAGAAGTTTAGTACAAGTCCTATATATGTTATATCAACTTGTTATTCGCGATTGCACGAAAGATAAAATTGTCCTTAGGAATTCGAATAGGCACTGTGAATGAAGACGCTGCAGACCTTTAAAAGCTGTTGTCATTTGAGCTTGCCCGTATTTTAATCCTCAGATTTTTTTTTTTTCATTTTTTTTTTATTTTTATTTACTGGGGGAGGGGTGATAGCGTGCTTATTTTTTCTTTCCTCTTTAAATTTGTGCCCCCCCAAAAAAAAAAACGAATAGTCTTGCTGAGATTTGGAGAAAAACAAATATTATGATATCCAATATATTAGTTTACAAAATGATCTTGAGGTAAAATAAATACAAAATATCCTGGTTGGTTGGAAAAGAAAATCTCAGACTCCTTTACCTCCACCCCCAGAAAAATCAATGGTCGGTCTCTTAGACGGCATGCGTACTGACTATTTTCTAGGTTCCCTGTGTGTTTAGTTTCGCTTATATTCAAAGCCTCCTTTAATAGGAAACCAGTTTAGAAATGCCATCTCGCATCAGACAAAAAAATAATACGAGCGTTTCATCCATAACATCACATAAGAAGCACCGATGCCTGAAATTGGATTTACAGACGTGCGAGGCCAAGTCTCGAAAGATAAATGACCCAGGTTATTTTTTATTGGGTCAGAACATAAGGTTTTGACTCGCAACTTGGATCGACTAAATGCCAAAAAATGACCCCCAAGAATAACTAAAACTGTCTGAGAACTCTATGCTAAAGTATATTAATGTTTATCGTCTTCTTTGACTTTATGGAAGAAGAAACTGCGAACCAATCATTTTCTGCCTTTTCTGCAGTTTAATTGGGTTTCTTTACTATTTAACAAAGCTCCACTTTTCAGCCTTTTAAAGCTTTCAACAGAGATGGCTCCTGAACGCATTAGCTTCCGGCCCAGTATCTGAATTGGAATTGATGCCAGTCGCAGAAAATATTACCCTCGTTTGTACCATCCTGATACCGTTACAACCACAGAACGATTCTTGATCGTTTCTAGAGCAAACACAAATGACCAGCGCTGTTTTATCTTTTTCTTCAAGCTGACCATTTCAGAATAAATACGTCATTTATTGGTGACACTCTTATATCCATGATTGTTAGAAAACTCGGAATGAAAAACTTTGAAACGAAACTCAACGAAAGTTCTACATTGTTTGATATATTTTGGACTGGTTTCTTTGCAAAATGTCATATATGCATATTGAAATTTAATGTAAACTTTTATTTTTCATTCTACGCAAAATAGAATAAATACTAGGCGACAGTGCTCGAGAAAGAGATCGTTTATGGTTGGCGGCGGAAGAAAATAAAAGGATAATTCCTATTTACAGAATTATGTTGAATTGAAAGTTCGTGTACTTTTAGCCACATGTACCTTTATGCCCCCATTTTCATGTAAATTAGTGTAATTTTATGAGCCAAAGGAACCGTTACATAAAGATGGCTTTTTTATGGAGTTAACTACTATTGCATATTTTACGTTAATGTAGAAACTTGTGTGGGTAGGTGTGTAGGTGATTCAGTTGTTTTGGGATTTTTTTTTTTTTTATTAAAATATGATTTTACAATTATTTATGTAAAGCTTTATCATGAATCATTGGACGAGGCTTATCCACCATTATCATAATGCTAAAGATAGCTGTTTTTTGTACACGCATCGTACGATTACGTTTGACGTCGGGTAATACTGAGTGATAATTCACGCAGGTGATAGAATGAAAACAACAGAGAAAAGTCAGCATGATAGTTGCCGTCTGCTCCAACAGTTGTGACGACCTTTTGTACTCTTTCTGGTCAGGAACACGTTGAATCTGTAACGAAATACGATAAGCGCCAGAGTGGAATCAGCAAGTGTGGATTCCCAGGCTGCTTGCTGTGGATAGAAGCAACGTCCGCTGTAGTGAGACTGCGACGTAATTCATTGAGCTAGTTTGTCAAAGGTTCTACTAAATTATTTTTAAAATATGAACTTATGCACGCGGTCATTTCCTACAAGACGATCAGTTAAAGAGCCAACGAATAGTATCTAAAACCACAAGGTATGGACTTACTAGCTAACAATATATAAGTTCATTTTCTGTTACTTGATATATACTGTATACCAATTAAACGAATATGTAACATACAGTAAAACCGTGTGATACGATTTGTGTTGTGTGCAAAATTTTGGAGAACCCGAGTGAAACACTTCAAACCTTGGATGGGCAATTAATTTCCATTGCACAAGCTGGAAAGGTGGATGGGATCTGAGACAACAAAAGTGTTATTGGTTTGGTTTGGGGTGGATGTTTACTGGCACATCAGCACATCAAGAGTTAAACGGTTCCGATGTAAGTGGAGCAAAATGCCTTGCCCAGAAAGAGCACGTTACTTCCCGATTTTTCACATACAAAAAGAGTATTTTATCTCTGTGCATTATTATTGTTTTTTTGCATCTTATTGATGTTATCTTTACTTTTTTGTTATTGCATCTTATTCATGTTATCTCTTCGATAGAACATACCATTGGCGGTTCAAGGAATATCTTTTGTCGGGGTGGGGGGTTGAGGAGAGGGGTCTTGAACAAGTAAGTGAACAAGTAAGTAAGGGGTTTGTTGGATCGAACCCTTGGCTGGGGCCCAGTTGACAAAGCCCCGTGAAGTTCATGTACTTCAAGCGTTTCCATGGCAAAGCATAATTGTAACCATATAACCGTAACGCAGATTGCCTCTAGGAAATGTTCCAGTTTTTCGCGCTCATTTTTTTTTTTTTTTTTTTTGTGGGGGATGGTGACGCCGGGTCCACCCCACCTCTAAGCACTCCTGCAATAGTTCGTGGAACTAGTCAGCACGTGTACATTTATAGCTGCGACTCTAGCGAACAGTAATTTTTATTTTATTAGACGAGGGAAGATTTATTCTCGAGTTCAATGTATCTTTGACAAGTATACTAAAATTCTGAACAGTAACCCGATGGCATCATTAATTTTCCTAAGCTGTTTTCATTGTTTGCTGTGAAAACGCGTTGGCAGAATATAATGGTAACGTAAATACTTGATAATGTTTTCATCAATTTTGGCATGGACTTGAAAATGAATATTCATGACAATTGTTTTCAAAAGAATCAGATTATATCTCATGAGAGGTATACAATCAATTTATTATGCGTAAGGTCAAAGGATTAGAGCTTACCTAGAGATGAAAACAGTCGGTTTACTGGGACTTTATCAACGGTCCCATGTCTGAATTATTAACATCAGTAAATGCTGTTCGGGTGGCCTAGTGGTCTAAAGCTCTCGCCTTTACTAACCACTGCCATCTCACCTCTGTCCGCATGAGATTGAATTTCGGGTTCGGCCAATGTGGACATGTGAGAGAGCTTGCCAGTAGCTTCCCGTGGGTCGGTGGCTCATACCGGAGTTTTCCCTGGTTCTTCCTCTATCATTTATACTGACAGCCATGTATATCCTATATCCCCCATCCCCAATTTAATGTTTTATGTGAAACATTTTCACACAGAGAGAGAGAGTAAATAAGCAGAGCTTGGAAGTTAAAGGGGTTATAAGTACTAAATGAGAAATAGGCCTACTACAATTTAGCGCTCTTGGGATTGATATTGAAAATACAAAACAGGGTTTTATCTATTGAAATATATGCCTCTTTTGAAGTAATTATTTCGATTCTAACTTGAAAAATGAACAAAATTTTACTTGTTTACACCGGTTGTAATCTGTTTACTTCATCACACAAATGTTTCACTTTAACAATAACCAGAAGGTAGTCAGCCTTTTCCGTTGCATCCTAGAAAAGACCTAAAGTATAAATAGCGAGGCCATTATGAACTGAGCACAAGCTCTTGGATTTTATCAGCAATATTTTGATGCCATGAAACGGAATAATTTGGTAAAAATACAGGAATAATATTTTTGCAATAACATTAAATGCGCTGGTATTTTATTGATCGTTGAAACTTCGTCGAGCGTCGTTTGCATACCTATCATATCGCACATACAGCCAATGAGTGAAGAGATGTATGATTTTTTTTAGATGACCATATGGCGAAATTCAATACAGAACTAGCTCCCTGCATATTAAATGGCTTAAATCCTTAACGCCAGAGGGAGCTAGCAATATAATGCATAGGAAAAATGATAGACAACGACGAATATAAACTTTATCAGTTGCGGTGGGGGTTTGGGGAGGGGTTGGGGGGTGTTGTTTTTTTTAAACTGATCACTTCTCTTTAGGCATTATGGGATCGCAAACTACATGCAATGTTTACTTACCTCCGAAACCGAAGAGCTTGACAACATGAACTGACAACTTCGCACTGAAACTGAAGATTTGAGAATGTAAGTGCTCCAGTAGCATAGGCAGTTTAACTTTTTGCAACAAAAGTACCCATGTTATCACAGTTTTGTTTGCACAGAAGTTAGTTAAAATTACAATAAAGATAAAAATTAGACTGACATTAGCAACTCATGAAAATTAACATGAGGTGTTTACAACAGATTTTGGGGGGTTTTTGGGGGTTTTTTTGGACGTGTTCTCCGAGCTGGTCGGGGTAGAGATACTGTCCAAAATTGGATAGTAAATCGCCTGATAGAAGATGTTCTTACTTAGCGGCGATGGTGCAGAGTGCGACAAGTACAATGGCACAGAATACATAAGCTTCGCCTCGAACCTCGATTGTAAATTTACCTTTTTTACCTTCCGTAATTGTTATTTTTGTCTTCACCTTGTAAATTGTCAGGACATAGTGGCACTTATCTAAAGTTTAACCGCTAATTTAAAGCTATTTAAAAAGAGTTAGAATTCAGTAATGCTATTTCTTGGTAGAAATGGTTTATTTGTTAACCCCTAAGTCTCATAGTTATTGTGGCTTTCAGCATAGAAGTTTGCAGTTTGAGTCCCACTTTGCAAAAAAGTCACGTGCCCATAGGAGGAAAATATCGCCTGTTCTTGGATTTGCGAAATTCAATATCTCATTGAACCTGGAAGATACCTTACGCTAACTTAATGTGTGCAAGTAATGCTACCACTCAGTTGTATCAGGAAAGGATATAATGACAATTCCGGTGTCACTTGCCACTGAGCCGTACTATAAAATATTACGCGTGTGTATATATATGTGTGTGTGTGTGTGTGTGTGTGTGTGTGTGTGTGTGTGTGTGTGTGTGAGAGAGAGAGAGAGAGAGAGAGATGGGGGGCGGGCGGGCAGGGAGGGAGAGAGAAAAAGTAATTTACCGTCAAACATTTGTCGGACAAAGTTCGTTGCAACATTAGCTTTACCAGATATAAACGTATTATACTTAGGGCAGATCTTGAGAACCACCAAAACTGATAGTTTCTTCGCTTGATTTTATTCAGTTATTAGAAATCAATTTACCACTAGCAGTTAAAGAATAGACAAGACAATGAAGAGAAGAGGTTGTTCCATTTGTATAAAGACACAACACTATTCAAAAGGTTATTTTTGATTCGGCGTTTTCTTGCTTGCATCAAACACTATCTTTATTCAAACAAAAGTGTTAAAGAGTACAGTCTCTCTTCATCAGAATTTCAAGATTTACAGAGGAGATAACATTTTTCACCAATTGCATAATTGCTTGATATCATTCTTCAAAATAAGAAACACAAGCCTCTTTCTCCTATAACAATATTTGGCGAGTTAGAAATCGTGTACGAGTAAGTTTCACAACTCAGCCTAGTCCACGTTTATCCGATTATCAGTTACACGGGTTCTCTCCAATCATTTCACACAGTGGTCGTGCATTAGCCAACGGAATGTTGAGCTTATTCAGCCAATAGAATTTGAGCAGATGGGTATATAAACGTGTGATTTGCACATTTATAGATTACAACATTATCGGTAGAGGAAGGACCATGAGGATAGGAGCTAAGCTAAGAGATGAATATAGGAAAAAGGCAACGAAATTCAGATATTATACATTATGGGAGACAATCACGAACCTAGAAGCCCAAATCTGGAAACTTTTTGGAATTAAAAAGCATGTATCAAAATGTAAAAAAATAATAAAACCTCATTCAGTTTTATTCATTATTTTAGAGAAAATATACATTCTATCAAACTTTGGAAGGATGAGAATAACAGACATGTACGACATACAAAAATATGTGGGGCATTTCTAAAAGTTCTAACTAGTTCTACATGTTGAGACGGGACTGTGAGATGTCTTCAAACACCAGAAGATAGATGGGGGTGGTTTAGTGTAAAATACAGAATAGTTGCCTGAACAAGGCTGACTCCAGTGATCAGTGACTATTGTTGTTCTGTGATTGTGATTACTGGTTTCTCTCTGGAGTCGCGAGTTTATCATGGATTACGGTAGCTCCGAGACGAGCTGTGGTTGTTTTCATAGGTTTCCCATAAGGAGTCTTACTTGCCTGGACAACGCAAGAGATAACGCTAGCTTCGAAATAAATCTCTTTAGGCTTAGGTGTGCAGATGTTCGCGAATAGCAGCTAACAGAAATAGCATTATCGGGAACAGGATCTTCGTGAATCCTGAATAAGGGTTGCGTGGTAGCTACGGAGACTCAAACCATCTTGGCTTATTTTCAGTTTGAACCAATATGTTGCCCAGAGTTGAAACCGATGAACTTGTACATTGTGTGTGTGTGTGTGTGTGTGTGTGTGTGTGTGTGTGTGTAAAGAATGTATAAATGGGGAGGCAACCCTTTAATTTCTGAAACACTGAATCAAAAATGTGAAGATATCTCTTGAAAAGGAGACAATTCAAACTGTATAAATGATTTTATAATTTTAAAGGCAAATCCATGACACCCAACTCCATTGGACAACGCGTACTTTCTTGTCATCAAATATTGAATGTCATAAAACAATTTCAAACTTCCATTTGTGATATTCTGTTAGTTTCGTTTTGCAACTTTTGCTCACAGACTACGTCATTTTACGTTGCAGAAATTCTAAAGCTAAACACTGTCAAATATTATTTCGCGGCTGTTACGTTACGCGTTTTCCACGTGTCAAATAGTTCATGGCAATGAATTTTCGAGGAAATGTCATTCATAGTATATATCATTCATTACAAATATCATCGGCTGTTTTATTTCCCAGTGCGGCCCTACCAGACTCCACCAAAACGTTGTACACAAAAACATCCTCAATTTGAAAATGAAATACTTTTGCCAAAAGTTAATTCAGTAAGCAGGTTACCTGTGATCCAAACTGCGCAACAAATTTACTTACACAGGGATTGTTTCAAATATGGTATGTAGATATGGAAATATACGACATTGTCAACTTCCATTCATTTTTATGTCCCTGTCATGTACCCCAATAATAATCAAGGTGTCCCTATCATTTCCGGTAAAACGTCAATTGCAAACATATGGCGCAGAGTGCTTTTTTTTTTTTCTAATTAGAATTTATGCAGTTTATATAAGGTTAATGACTGAAACAATTGCGATTAATTCTAAATTTGGAAACGTTCTTGTGTCAGTTTAGATTCACTTTTGCGAATACCGGATGTGGATGTTAAGGAAGCTACCGGCAATTTCATGAAAAGGTGATTCCTCCCCACCCCCCGCATTTGTTTTATTCTACAAAAATGTATATGACGTTCCTGTCATTGCTTTTGGGAAAATACGTGACATATATTTTAGACCAATCTATTTGTAAGGAGAAAATGGATGTTCCTGGTTCCGAAAGTTATGAAAATTGTTAGAGGATGCTTGCTCGCATATTGCACTTTACGTTTTCAGATGAATGGTAACAAATAAATGACCAATATGGTAATACATTCGTGAAAAGAACCATTGATAGAGGTTACCAGTCTACAGACATCGGAATTCGACTGGTCTTTTCTGGGCGAAAACTTGTCACCAGTCTGCAGAAGAAGCCAGGCTGCATAGGACGATTTAGGATGGCTTCACTTAAAAATTACGTTAATATTATATTTTTAAAAAAACACTTGATCAATTTCCCTCGCTTAGTTTAGGAAATATATGAAATATTTCACTTCTGTTTGTTTGCAGTCTAATTAATGTGTTCTCTCAATTCTGGTGGTTTTCTGTGTCAGCTGACATCAGATGTCGGTTGTTTGCAGACGCCACCAGCTTTATATGGAAAAAAATATTGGATTCATTTCGTAAAAGTATTAGAAGAAACATCCAAGATTATTATATCATAATATGTAACTCTTTTAGCGATGCATCAGTTTTACTCATTCTAGATCGAAGGTTCTATTTCCCGTGCAGCCAATGCTGATTTTTTTCACATTATATCCGTCGGATATTTTATCAAAGTGTCGAAGCACGTAAAGCACAACTCGCTGATTAAACAGGTTAAAAGTTCATGTCTGACCAAGCCAACTTTTTGTTCATAAGGACGGATATCATCTCAGCTTTAGTGGCTTGAACCACCCCCACCCACAAATAATGGGTTCCTGTCCTTAAAGCTTAACTTACATAGTTGTTGCTCTTTCCATTTTTCTGACTAAAGGAAGTAAAATGCCTCGCTCAAGGCACAGTTTTAATATTTGGAATGGGAACCGAACTCTGGTGAGGTGCAGGAGTCAAAATCCACAAAATTCTACAGAAGTTTAAAATTTGTTCGATTGACTTGTGGTGGTGGGTTGGGGGAATTTTTGCATGGTCGAAATTAGTTGACTACTGCACTATGATCTGTGAACAAATGTTATCAATGCCACATTGGTATTATATATATATATATATATATATATATATATATATATATATATATATATATATATATATATATATATATATATATATATATATAGAGAGAGAGAGAGAGAGAGAGAGAGAGAGAGAGAGAGAGAGAGAGAGAGACAGACAGACAGACAGACAGACAGACAGACTAATACAATCTTCTCAGAAAGTAGGACAAAACTGCAAAACCACTTTGTACGAAATATCTGAATAAAAAAAAATATTAAATTCAGTTTCAGAAAAAAATAAAATATTCGAAACTCTATTTTAAATCAAAATTTCTCACGTGAATATTGGGAAAAATATGTTTTACCTTCCTTCTGTACTATAGATACTACAGGATTTGGGAATCTGCATTAAAATTCTCCCTAGATTTCTCTGTACGAATAGTAGACAGTTTAAAATAAAAGTGTCTGAAATGTCATTGTGTACCATTGGTTAAGATGACCAGACTATGCTACTGTAGATTCGTTGGGGGGGGGGGGTTAGATGTCATTTTGTGAAAACAGAATTGTTAAATTTTATGACAAATGTAATTTTGATTTAGATGTCGCAAAAAATACCATATTAGTTTGAATTTGGAATTCACCAGTGTGTACGTGTGTGCATGCATTCCTCTTCTTGAATATAAAATGCTTAGTTTTTCATTTGTCATCAACGGAATGCAAAGATGTGCCCAGCTCAGTCTGTACTTATTTACAATCGCGATAGTAAATTTGCGTACATTAACCCATTGCTTCCCATATAAAAATCGCCCGCGTCTTCTCTGTTTGAGCTCGAAGTTTAACTGTTACCGACAAAGCCTTGTATACGTTAGCTCATACCTGGTTACACTGGAATGCGTTTTTTGGTGATGCAAGAAGCTGGTTCTGACCGAGATTCATTATCCAAAAATATATTCCTGTTTACGCGAGAACACAGCTTCTGTTGACCTAGACATAGAAAACATTTAAACATTTGTTGCAATTCAAACTCTTTCAAATTTACGTGTAAGAACATGTTTTATTAACTTTATTTAAAGAATGGTTACATTTCTCTTTGGTGATGTGTTGTGTCCATGGAAATTCACATATCCACCATTCAATTTCATATCAGAGGCCCGGTTTCACACTTCGGTCGGCACCTGCACCATCACCGCGATGTATTGGTTTGTGACTGCAGATGCTGCATCGAATCTGTATATTTTATACTTCGTTTCAAGCAATGTCTATTAACGTTCAATACACATTCCACTGTATATTATTACCAAATATGGAGGGGATCTTGTTGTTTTGTTTTCTTTATCTATAAACAACCATGACTATACATGAAAATACAAATGCATCCAATGCGATGAATTTCTTCGAAAGGCTGATCTTTAAATCTTCATGGTAAGACAGCATGGGTAGATTCCCACCCCCTTCTCCCAGAGCGAGGCTACCGCCTCACAACCTTTTTATGACCAATATTCCTCCGCAGTTATTAATCGCCAAAAACTGAAATGAACTACGTTTAAAGTTAAAGAGTGTAATATTTAATTATAGGGTCATTGATAATGTAACAATCCAGGGGTTTTACTTGACCGAGCGATCTCAAGCTCTGGCGCGATTTCGCAAGAAGTCATATGTTTCTCCTACTTCCAAAGACTTCCATACAAATTCTGTTGTAAATTAGAAAGCCAAAGGTGTCCATTCTATAAATATTTTTACTCTAATTAATACAAGACCACAGATCTCACAACTTTCCAGTTGTCTATCAACCGCACATCTGCATGGTTTCTCTTTATTAACTTTTCGTACCGTCAGCATTTCACGCAGTAAAACTATACAACTCCCACTAACAAAGGGAACTATGTTTACTACTCCACCTTAGGCCAATTAAATCATGGTTTATGCCACATTTCGCCTATAAAATTGCACCACATTTGCTACCATGGCAACATAAAAGGTACCTGCCGACAACGGAATAGTCCCTTCTCGTTTATTCCATTGTGTAATTTACCAGTCTCCAATCATACATACTGCACCTGGAGTCACACAACCAATGTACACAACTAGATTTTAATAGGGACTATGGAACTCCAGGGACACTCATGTGGCTCTGACCTGAATCCACCAATAGTAAACCATGTCATCATGGAAACTCACTAACACTTCACTCCGTGACGTTTGCTCCTGGTAATTGGCTAATTTTATCGGGCTGAGGAATATTTCCACAGGACCGAGTTCCCATAATCAAACAAATAATCACAAAAATCTAAGAATTCCTTAAAACGGAGAGCTATAACCAAATGCGCATGCTCCAAATTTATTGCAATAATAATAGGTGTCGTGTAATGGGAACGACCGAAATTCGGAGATATATTTTATGGACACCAAATTGGTCATCTACGTGGAAGTGGTTCTATATTCTTCCCTTTCATTCTAAAACAGTGATGGGGATAAGAGATCCATCAAACTTTCCAGCATCTTTAACGCCTAACTTCTTGATGCACAGGCATATTTTCCTCATAAATGATCAGTAACAATTTTATTACGAAAACCCAGTCAACCGAGATAATAACAACAATTAGCAATATTTGAGCTAATAAATAATAAATAAATATGAGTTATAAATCATTCCCAGTTGTTCAATGACATGTTAAATGCTTTGAGAATGTTTTATTCGTCGATTTATCACTGTCCGCTCTAGTTACTCAAGGACTGTATTGTGCATATATAGAGCTTAAATGAAGCCATGTGCAATAGAGTAAATACAACTATCGTGCATGGTTAAACTAGCAAACAATATTGATATAAAGTATATTTACGACTTACAGAGTTCATGTAGATACTGATATGAACGAGAGAAATGGAAAATGAATGAAATGAAATTGTCTTCATGTGTCAGTTGGAATATTTGATTATTGTTCATTTAATATATTTTATAAACGGAAAGAATCAATTGTATGTGTGACTCGATGCGCTGCAGACGACATACAAGATTCATGACAGGTAAGTATGAATCTGATCGTTCAGGATGAAATGAACACAACAGTTTGTTGAAGGTCTGATGAAATGAACTCTCCATTTGTTGAATGTCTGATTAAATTTTAATAAAGCTTTAAAGTGGTTTTTATTTTGTTGTTTCGTTCTTTTTTCATGTCACGTTCATTATGCCCGTCTTGTAAAGTATGCCCTTCCAATTCTTTTTGCCCATCTCATTCGTTTTTGCCCGTCTTGTTCTGTATGCCCATCTGACTCATTTTGCCCGTCTCGTTCTCTTTCCCCGTCTAGCTCTTTTGCCAGTCTTATTTTGGACGCCTGTCGAGCTCTTTTTGCCCGTTTCGTTCTTTTTTTTTTTTTGCCCGTCTCGCAAACAATAATTGTGCATAGACTGGTTTATTAGAAATAACCCACAGTAATTTAGGCACCCACCTCTGTGTTTCCAATATTGAGTGTGAGGATAAGGGATTATTTTCTTTAATTCGACCCCTTCTTTGCTACGAAAAGAAAAAAAAAACACATACTGCTCCCTTAGCCTGCTTATATATCCTATTTTATTTGTTTCATACAGGGCCTTCCTCCTCCTCCTCGCAAAACTTAATTCTGGGGCCTCTTCCCAATACCAAAAAAAAAAAATTATAAATGGGAATTTTGGCTCCCTACTGGGCCTGTTCACCCACCACCCAAACCAGTTGCAGGAGTTGCTTGGGCGGTTGCTACGCCACAGGTTTCATATTATTCGGTACAATGAAAAACGTTCCGTCTCCAATACGGAACGAATATACTCCACACCACGCAAACCCATCTGAACATGAAAGTGGTTGATAATCTGTATAGAAAGTAATATATCAAATTACAATAAAATAAAGTGATTTGGTTGGTTGTTTGGGGGGTTTAATGCCATTTCTCAGGGCAAGATAGGCAATATATGGTGCCAGTATAATTGGTGATGGAAGAATCAAGGAAAACTCAAGTAAGCTGTTGTTGTTGTTATAGGGTTTAACGCCATTTTTCAGCACAAGATAGGCTATACATGGCGACCAGTATTAATGGTGGAGGAAGAACCCTGGAAAATCCCGGGAAGAACCACCGACCCACGAGAAGCTACTGGCAGGCTTTCTCACGTACCCACGTTAGCCGAGCCTGGACTCGAACTCACGCAGACAGAGGTGAGATGGCAGTGATCCGTAACGGTCAGCGCTTTAGACCACTCGGCCACTCGGGGCCCCCTCAAGTAAGAACTACCGACCCACGGGAAGCTACTGGAAGCCTTCTCGCATACGCACGCTGTACGAGCCGGATACTCAAGCCCACGCGGACACAAGTACGATGGCAGTGATCAGTATAGGCGAGTGCTTTACACCACACAGCCACCCGCCAGATCCAACCACCCACCCACCCCACCCCAAAAAGATACAGTGAGAAAATATATGCTTGCAACAAACTATACATGAATATATAAAACCTTGTTGTTTTCTTTGTATTTTGTGCGCGCGCCTTTCCAAATGAAATGTACGCCATGATTCCAAACTATGACCTGGACTTGCCACCAGAAGAGTATGGGTTTGAATCCTGCGCAGACCAGACCAGTTGAGTCGCCTTAGTCTCTGTGGGCACGACCCATTCATGCAAACCGCTCCAGTGGCCTAAGTGGTTAGAGCGTCCACCTCGGATGCGGAGGTCGCGGTTTCGAACCACGACCGAGTCATACCAAAGACTTATGAAAATGATACTAGCAGCTGCCTAGTTAGGATTGGTCGGCCTGGTGTCAGGATAATGTAAATGGGTGGAACATGAGGCTATATGTCTGCTGCATGATGCTCCAGTGCTATACATAACTATAAACTGCCACACCGCAGATACTGTAGCGATATTACTGAAAAAGTTTCAAAACTACGTTAAGAATCCAAATCACACACACACACACACACACACACACACACACACATCTTTCAGGTATTAGTGAACGTTTAACACCAACCAATATATCAATCAATCATACACGCCAATAAATCCAAGAAAAACTAATAAGCCATTTCCCTATCTCAAAAATAAGCTGCTATTTTTCAGTTGTCGTACCAAGTGTGATTTTCACACATCTCATTCTATGGGAAATGCATCTGTGCCAGATTTTCCCGTATGAAATACAAACTTCATTGAGTTACACGAACACCGTAAAAGACTTTTTTTTATATAAAAAGTTCTAGTTAAATTCACCATTGAATGTAAAATAATCAATAAAAAGATTCCATGGAATCCATAACAACTGCTTAAATAGCATTTTCCCCTCCAAAGCTAATTGGTTAACTGATTAATTAGTTTGTCTCTGGGAACATTCATTCTACCCGTATCATTAATAATGCGAATAATTTAAACAATGACAAGCAACCTACGAAAACAACTACGAAAACTGAAACGAACTCAGAACAGACCAATTTTGTATTACTGTATTAATACGTTCATGTTTATTGTAAGGTCCTATCTCCTGAAGTTTATTTACAATAATAATCTTTACATTTGTAGAACTTAAGTTTTCATTGACGCTATAAAGCCAATACTGTGCGGACGTGCCAAGAACCTACACACATTCGTGATATTACACATCCTACAGTCAAAATTTCCTTGCATATCATACGAACAATTGATAACAACATCTACTATCTACCAGTTAAAATTTTAAACTGTGTTATCACATAATTTTAGAATATTTTGGGTTGGTATGTGTCGTCATCGTATGTCACATAGCAACCTAGCAACATCACGTAGCAATGTCGTTGTATAACAACACGTTATTGCAGTAATGCACTAAATGGAATCGCAATTTCGTTTTCATTGGATATCAAATTTATGTAACAAGTTAAATAATCCAGTATCATACTCGCTTCTAGCGGCTTATGGCACATTAACGCATGCGCAAAGATCTAAATTTATTGATAATATCGGTTTCGTGGAAGATAAGTCGACAACTGCACGAATAAATAAGTACTAAATAATAGTAATAATAATAATAATAATGAGGACTTTGTATAGCGCCTAATCTTTAGAAGCTCTAAGCGCTTTACAACATTTGACAACACTTAAAAAAAAAACCCCACATATATAATGATATGATTACAAAAATAAAAACAAACACCACGAAAGTAGAAACAGAAAATATGCTGTAAATATTTAAGGCAAGGATACATTATTAGGTCTTTAAGTCTGTTCTTGCAGTTGAAAAAGGTGAGTTTTAAGAGCGCTCTTGAATGAGATCACTGTGTCTTTGTGTCTAAGTGCAGTGGGCAATTCGTTCCACGTTGCTGGGCCCTGGTATGCAGAAGAGCGTTGTCCATATGATTTCATCTTCATAGTGGGAATAATGAGAATACGAGTGTCAGAAGAGGAGCGTAAGTATCTTTCAGGTGTGTACACATGGGTGAGGTCAGATAGGTATGTTGGACTGGAGCCCGTCAGTGAAACGTAGCACAGAGAACAAATTTTATGTTTAATTCTGGATCGTATGGATAGCCAGTGTAGGGTACAGAGCAGGGGAGAGGCGTGCTCTGATCGTGGTACTCTAAGGATGATCCGAGCAGCTGTATTTTGAACTTTCTGAAGTTTCTGAAGTAGATATTGAGACCTAAATGACCTTATATTCAGCAGGAAAGAAATCATATTTACAATTGATAAATCATGAGAACCTTTGGCAGTACACGGTCTTCTTATTGGCTTTTATATTATCTATATTGGTACCTGAAGAGCCGTAATTTTTTGCAATCCGCGATTCTAAATGTCATGGTATCTTTCAACTTTCACACCGATTTCAACTTAAGCAGTTAAGAATCGTCTGCTGCAGCTTCACAACTCTTTGTGGCTTTGTATAAATTGGTCGACTGTCCATGTTTATCGAATTGCAATTCTTTGATACATCGTGTATCATCTGTCGAAGACAAATTCAATGACTAATATTCAATCAATGATACTCATTGTCGAGGGCAGAAACGATAGAAAACGGGTAACTTATCAAATAACACCGTTCTCCATCCGTACTGGTATGTATGAGGTAATCTAAGAAGTATAATGGCAATTGTCGTGTAGTTCACGTGATAAATCGCCTCTGAGCGTTCTAAAAATAACGTCGTCTGCTTCACTGGAGCAAATACTGAGGAAGATCAAGATGTACTTAATACAACTGACTGTGTGACAAGTGAAATATTTTCGACCCTGCAGTAGATTTGTGCTTAATTTTAACTGGAAAATTTTTTAATTGCTTTGTAAATATTTTAAGGTCGGATTTATATGTGCTTGCAACGCATATAACAACATAAAATTATGTATTTCTATTTTCCAGAGCGAAAGGGTGGAAAGCAATAGGCCATACCACGAGTGATTGTCGGCTGTGAGGCACCCCAACCTGCAATCGAAAGTAAAATCTAGAATGTCTTCTGACAACCAACCAGAACTGATGGTGACATTGATGGTGACCGAACACGAGAAAGAAATTTTGGAGGAAGTGGCAAATTACAAATACGACTCAACAGAACGGAATAGTATATTGAGCTTTTATTACCATGTGAAGAATGCTAATGAACTGGTTTTGACTCTGCGAAGAAGTGTCTGAGGATATTTGTATTTTGCTGCTAAAATGAAGCAAGAGACGATAAACAACAACAAAACGTCGTATGCAAACTGTATAAAACTCGCTCAACGTGGCTTTAAATGGTGAGAGAGTCCATCCGCAGGACGACACTGGTCGATGTTTAGATCAGTTATTTACTGATTATCAACATGGTGAATTTTACTCATGCTCTTTCCTGGATTATTATTGTACCGTTGGCTATTTTAACGGATATTCTTGCCGTCATAGTAATCATCCATTACCATCCCTATTACAATGGTACAGACGTAGTGCTATTGTCATTGGTAGTCAGCATGACTGCAAATGTTGTTTTTATATTGCCAGTTCCGGCCATTTTAGAATTAAGGGGGATTTCGTGGAACTCCGGCTTATGTAATTTTTTTACATGGGGATTTATAAGCTTTCGGATGGCTCAGATTTTATGCCTAGTAACAATGTGCGTGCATTGGTCTGCAGTTCTCAAAATTTCCGTAGAAAAGAAAACGTTCATATCAGCAAAAGTGCTGAAGATTGTGGTAGTGTTCGTATGGATTGTTTCTTCAGTCGTTGGATTATTCCCGACCATCGGAGTTACGAGTGATCCTTTTCAAAAGGATAGGTGTACATTTCTAGCATTCGATTTAGGAATGGGTTTTACCCTCTTTTTTATAGTTCTTATTTTCGCCACAGTGCTAACATCTGCTATATGTGTTATAGACGCCACTATTCTTTTGAAATACATGAAGCAAGTGGCAGAAGTTAAGTACCAGGCAGGTCGTTTTTACCTCCCTGACAAACGAACTAGTGTTCCAAGCAGTGGCACGTGTACGATTCTCGAGCGCTATCACCGACTGAATTTTGCATGGGATTTAAGCAAATTCATTCTCCTCTTCACAATCCTGTCTTTCTTCATGAACCACGTACCGTACGCGGTAAGTATGCCTCGAAATACAAATGAGAGCTAGCATAAATTTTATTCTGTCCCTGTGAAAAGCAAATAAGATTATTTTCGGTTGCCGTCATTGCCAGGAACGGATGTATAACAGCCCAGTCCATTCATGTTATTTCCTTGATATATACATATCATTACTGCATAAAATATTGAAAGACATGCTTATCGATGGCAAAATACATTCCACAGTTTCCTTTTAAAATTATCACTCAGAAATTTAGAATTATTTTATTTTATAAGAAGCTGTAAGACTCATAGCAATAAATTATAGCAGCAGGAAGGGTGAATAGACCAAGGAGGCGCGTAAAAATAAAGGTTCCTACAAAAAAATGAAAAAAAATAAGGTCGATAAAGTCAAACCGAAGTTTATTTTTCAAACATTAGTCTGAGTCGTTTACACATATGTGGTCACCCCCACCCCTACCCCCACCCCCTGCTGCTGTCGATTTTATAAATTCAAAAATAAACAGCAGCTATGACGTTCAGTCTACCATTCCACTGGGTTCCTTCTGCCGGTAAAGTCTTTTGCCAATAAGGTCCTAAGAGTCCCTTATTGAGGCCTTAAGCCCACAGGGCACTCTTTCATCGGTTAAGACCTGTCTTATGGTCCACAGGCACCTTATTGAGACTTTTTGGTCCGGCAGACATTCTTTCTGAATGC
This sequence comes from Megalonaias nervosa, assembly GCA_016617855.1. Lineage (NCBI taxonomy): Eukaryota > Metazoa > Mollusca > Bivalvia > Unionida > Unionidae > Megalonaias > Megalonaias nervosa. The sequence goes on from JAECUM010093265.1 coordinate 98,899, forward strand.
CCCTATGTGGGTACCCTTCAGTGAGGTCACAAAGTCACGACTTCACATCATCCTGCTGTTTATTTTAGGGACGCAAGCACATAGACACCCCACCCCCCCAGCGAATTCCTAATGTGTGAAACGAAATATTAGAAATTCAGAGGGCTGTCTAGGCATTGCGATTTCATGTAAACCCCACCCCCCGAATCAAACCCCGGGGTAAGTGCAAAACTGCACTCACCACGTTGTTCAACATGGTGAGGGTCTACATGAAATCTCATGGGGTGCTTGCGTCCCCACTTATAAAGTAATTATTAAATAAAATGGCATCCCAGGGCCACAAACCACCGACATGTGTCAGTCATGGGGAACCGAACCCTAGACCTCGAGTACGAGAGTCAGACGCGCTAGCAATGCACCATTGTTCCAACTTACAAATACACGTTTCAAAAATAAATATATAGCTATCTTAGCCCTGACTCTGTCACTGCAGATTCTGTGATCAGTATTTTATCTGAATCTGAATAACATCTGCAATTTTACATATTTCTGCCGTTTCTGTCTTGTTTAAATTTCTCGGATTTTTCAAAGATATGAGGCTGGGAAATCGAAGTCAAAGAAGAACATGACTGTACAGGTATGAAACTATTAATTATCTATGTACCGTTTTATCCTTGACTGTCAAGGGAAATAACTGCTTCATTACTCTATGAGTTATTCAGTATCAAGGACCAAATATTTTATCAATACCTATACGATATCTCGACCTAGGGTCGTGCAAATTTATCGTGATGAAACCAAACAGGGTAGCTTGTGCTTTTGAAAAAAAGTTTTTGAACTTAATCATATCCATATCCTCTGAACACCAAGTATAGTAAATATTTTGCATAGTATGATTATCAACTCCGTTAGACACAACTAAAATATTACAGTTATCTCTGATCACTTTTGGAATTTGTGTATAACGCTGTGTAACATAAATCACGTCTGTGTTTTTATGCCTGCCTCTGGAAAATATCCTAGCTGGATTTGATTGTTTGTCAAGCATGACATCATCGTACACTACTAAATTATTAATACGTCCATCCAGGTCATCTACAGATGGCGCTTCATCAATATCAGTTATAAAGTCAATAACGTCACTGTCTTCATTAAACGACTTTGCATTTTCATTAAAATCTTTAAGTACTTCACAGCATCGCTGATCATCTACAGATGGAGCTACTAAATATAATTTATCCCACTTGAGCCATCTCATTATCAAATTAAGCAATAATTGTGTTTTACCTGATCCAGATGGACCTATTATGATTGCCCTAATAGAATTTGGTAGCGCTGGGTGATGTTTGACTGGCTCTTGTTTTCGTGCCACCGAAAAGTCAATTATATCCATATGATAAATAATATGAATTTATATTGTGTTCGATGCAGGGCAACCACCCCAACCACTGGATTAACAACAATAATAACAAAAAATAAAAAAGCGCACTTACAGGTAAGTGTGAGAAGTGTGGTACAAAAAAATACAAATTTATTTCAAGTACAAAGACAGGAGGTGATATCGCCGCTTCGTTGGGAAAATTACCAGGGGTTCCGTGGGCGAAATATCCCGGGGAAAAACACTTACCCGGATACAATTGTTGTGGTCCTGGAACTCGACTTGATATTCGACTTGATGATCAAGATCAACCAAGACCAGGAGAGTATCCAACAAATAAGATTGATCAAGCGTGTCATGTTCATGATGTTGCGTATAAAAGTAAAGATTTACAACAACGGCATCTCGCAGATGTGAAATTGATTCATGCGTTAAATTCTATACCTGATAAATCTCTCAGAGAAAAACTCGCTAGTTTTCTAGTAAAAACTGCTGTGAAAGGTAAAATAATGCTAGGGGATGGGTAATTAATTATATAACTATTATAATGGAGTCCATTTATTATAGCCCAAGAGGATATTGGTAGGGCAGAGCAGCTATTAGTAAACTCGCTACAGCAGCAAAAGTCTCACGTGCTGTTGCTGCAGCGTGGTTAGCACGACAGGCAATATGGCAAATCTATCTACGTCCACCTAAAAGAATTCAGTACGTGTATTTTGATGTCAGCGTTCCCAATGAAGTTCATCAAGCAGATATTTTGTTTTTATCACATGATACTATTAAAACACGTGGACGTCAATCACGCACATACAAATACGCGTTAACTGTCGTTGATGTTGCAAATAGATATAAAGAAGCGGAGCCGCTATCAACAAAAACAACATCTGAAGTTGCATCTGCGTTTGAACGAATTTATCAACGAGGACCATTACGATGGCCACAGTTGCTACAAGTTGATCCTGGCAAGAATTTCTTGGTACAGTATCATCGCTGATGAAAAAATATAATGTCAAAATCAGACAAGGACACATTGTAATTCATCGTGATCAGGCAATAGTTGAACGATTTAATCGAACACTCGCTGAGCGGTTATTGGGATACCAGTATGCGAAGGAAATAATTCAGGCAGATACAAGATCTCGTGAATGGGTTGCAAGATTACCAAGTGTAATAGCTGCGTTAAATAGTGAAATTACTCGTGCAACTTCTATGAAACCTATTAATGCAATTACAAAGAAACATATACCCCGTAGCGATGGCTACGGACAACGACGTGACTTTTCAAAACAGCCAGTGTTAGGTAATGTGACTGTCAGGTATTTATATGAACCTGGTGAACTTGAAGGAGGTAAAAAAAAGAGCAACTGATCCTATCTGGAGTGTGACCACACATAAAATTTCTAGCGTGGTTAGATCCACGGGTAGACCCGCCATCTACAGACTGGATTCAACTGCTCCTCAGCGTGGATTTTTACCTGAACAATTACAAGTAATTCCTGAGGACACACGGTTACCACTGCGTTCACTTTTGTAAACTAGCACCAGGGCGTCCGGCGCCCCGACGTCGATTACATTCAAGCCATGTCAATATGACATTATCACGTGTGTGACCAAGATCACTATTAATTCTGTCTACGGTGAACTGTCTTGGATTATTACTCGAATATTCCCATAGCATATTACAGTAACTTGCACAATGATTATTCTGTCGTTGTTTTAGTGTCATAATTAATTTAGTATCAATATCAAAATTGCGATTATTTATTTTTTTTTGTCACATTGCTTATAACCAAAAAGTTTTTTTTCTTATTACGCCAACAACAACTTCGTTGTTGTCGCTAGCAGTTTGATTATTATTTTTTGTAGCATTCATAATAACCCTGTGTAGTTGAGATATTCTTCTGACTCGAGACACTGCGAGATAAACTAAATTTGACCATTCGATTCTATCATCGACAATCCAGATATTTGTATCAGTAATAGTTAGTCCTTGTGACGAATGAATCGTTATGGCATATCCCAATTTCCACGGTGAGTTATTCATATTCAACGCGCTTTCAACAACATCAACATCAACCAAAACAATATCATTCAATACAAGATTTTGTTTTTCATTTGTTCCTGGAATTTCAACTTCAATATTTTGTCGTCGAGTATCTGCTGGGCGATAACATAATGGTACGGGTAGATTTGAAAACTTTTCTTTATGTAACAGAAATAATTTCTCTTGCAATTCATCACGAACTATTTTTCTACTCGCAACTATTAAATCATTTGGTGTCCACAAATTCCAAAAATCGTTCACAGGAGTTTCTGGAATTATTTCATGCATTATCTCACATTGTATTCTATCTGGTTGTAGTCTGATTAATCTTTAAAATTCTTTCAGACGTTCATCAATAGCTCTATGATCATCATTTATCTCCTCATAATAATCCACAAATGATTTTAACCACTCATG